>PVKV010003707.1:0-139731 GCA_004027835.1 Alouatta palliata
GCACAGGGGCCAGGCCCAGACCCAGGGGTCAGAGGAGGTCACTGAAGCTGACAGGAGGCTCTGCTCTCTGGGGACCCTGAGGGCTGCATGAATCACAATGATGTCTTCTCCAGGGCTCAGATGTCTTCTCTAGGGCTTAGAAGATGGCAGCTCCAGTCCCCATTCCCCACCTGCTCCTGATGCCTGTGTTACCCATCTGGGACCCAGCCAGGGCTTCATGGCTGCCGGCACCACTCACTGCCCCTGGGAGAAGCACTGTGGTGACAGACACCCATCTTTCTGCTGGGGTCTTGGTGGGGGAACAGCTTTGGAGGGGTAGAAAGATGAGGGGATGGTGTGGTGGGGGGCATGCGTTGAACAAAGAGACAGTGCAGCAGTTTCTGGAGGAGTCTTTCAGAGTGAAAGGGCTAGGGGGTCTTTCTGCCTCCATCCTTGGTTTTGGGGGGGATTTGAATACTTCTTGGTAAGAAGTGTGCCTTTTTTTCTGGCTGGCTCATTACCATGAATTTGTCATTTATGGGACAGAATTATCAGAAACAGCTTTGGGTGACTCCATCTGTCATGGCAAAAAGATGGGACAGCTCTGGTCTTTGACCAACCTGTGTGCAGGATTTCTGTGTAACATCCCTCCACAATTTGATAGGGCATATTTATATTACCAAGGGTGTGTCTGCATGGTTAGCCAGACAAATCTATTGCTGGCCCTTGGCTTTGAGAGCACTGAGGCTGGGATGGGTGGAGCTCCTGTTCGTGGACCCCACGCCCACTGTTCTGGACAAGTGCAACCACACCCTCCCTGAGCTCTGGTCAGCATTGCTCGCTGATGGAAGCACCTTTACTTTCAATTCCAAGTTCACAAGAAAGGCCTGGTGTCCTGCTGTTTTTCAAATTTGCCAGTTGTTTTCTACCTTGATCCACACAAAATCCCACTGGTTTCATTTTGCATTTCTCTTAGGGACCAGACATCATCCCTATCTATAGTGCAACAGAAAATTTGGGCCTAAATCAGAAATACATGAAGTCTTCAGGTGGTTGGCACTTGGGGCTATGGCTGTGAAACGGTTCTTTAAGGTACTCCAATACTTTAGAAACTGTGTTTACTGCAGTTGTGTATTTTGTCCATGGCCTGTGTTCTTTAGTTCCTGCTGTCTCAGAAATTAAAAACATGACCCTATTGCAGATTGCACGAGCTGGTGGTGTCCAGCTGTCATGAGCTATGTAAGGAGCTTTAGTAGGGTTGGTAAATTTTGTGCCTGCCACTCTTGTTATATGATGAACTCAAATTAGTAGATTTTTGAATAATGTGTCAATATCCAAGATCATCCAGAATCCACAAGTCCGTCTCGTGCCCTGGAGAAATCCCTCTGGATTTGGCTCTGTCATTAGGTGGCCTGAATCAGTAGGAAGCAAAAATTTATTTGGATATTTCATGCAGTTATCAACCACCACCACATACTTCTCCAAAGTCTAAAACCTAGAAATACTGCTTTGGTTCAGTGAATGTGTATGTATTAGTCAGCTGTTGACCCAGAAGTGCTGCATAGCAAACCACCCCTCCTGTAGCTAACCACAGTGAGCCTTCATTTTCAGACATATAGGTCTACAGGCTGACTGCCCCTTGGCTGGGCCAGGAGGCTTGGCTTCACTTCAAGGTGTCACAGCTGGCCTCACCAAGGGAGTCTGCTCTACATGCATTCTGGGACCCAGATCAGGTGATCCCAGACTCAATGGGTCACTATGAAAACATGGTTAACCTTGACCAATAATACAAGTGGTACAAATCAAATCAATGAAACATAATCATCTCCTATCCCATAAAGGAAGGCTAGGCTGAAGGCAAAGATACGAAGAAGCAGGAATTGTCACAGGTCAATACTTCTCTAATCAAACTGGGTTCCGAGTATCAGCAGCATATGGATCACAAAGGGAGACGGTTAGAAATGCAGAATCTAGGCCTTGCCTCAGACCCACAGACTCAGCACCTGCATTTTAACAAGAGTCCGAGGTGGTTGATGTGCACATTAATATCAGAAAGCACAGATCCACGACACTGGTTTTCAAACTTGGCTGTAGATTGGAACCCCTGGGGAACTTTAAAAACAGCTGGCTTCCTGGACCCTCTTCCAGAGATTCTGATTTTATCAACGAGGTGTGCCCTGGTGTTTCAAAACTCCTTCAGTATTTTTAACATGCAGCAGGATTTCAAAAGCATGAATACATAATTAGTAAGTGACGAACATTTTGGCAATAAATAATAAATCTCAATTTGCGTAAAGCTTTGCATCAATTTCTGATCTAGTCTTTTATTATACAGAAATACTTGTGTAACATCATGAAGATATTGGAAAGGGATTGTTCACTGCAATACTGTTTGTAACAGATGAAAATAAGAAATAATCGAAGAATCCACCGATGGAGAGAAAGTTTAAATACAGCATAACGCATTTGCACTCTGCAATGCTTTGCAACGTGCCTGACAGGTTCCTGCCCACGTGTGTTTCCTGTACATTGGCCCTCCTCGTGGAACCCATTGATCTTTGCAGCCTGGAAAGAATGCTCGCCTCTCTGCTTTATCAGGAACTTTCTGGATGCTGATTTGGGATTTTCACAGAAAAACAGAAGCTTTGAGAACTCAAAAGGTGCATGACCCCCTCCTCCCATTAAGGGCCAGGCCTGGGCATCAGAGTGGGCCATGTGATCCTTACCCTGGTAGGACAGGGCAGGGAGGTACTGTTGGCCCGAGCCAAGGAAGTTCAGCAGCCAGGAATTCAGGAAACCAGAGTCATTGGCACAGATGGGCAGAAGATGCCAGAGGGGCCCTGTATTAGGGTTCTTTTAGAGGGACAGAACTAATATGTATATATAGCATAAGTTAATACTTAATAAACTCCCCTTTATATAAATTTATATATAATCATTATTAACTTAATAAACTCATCTATATATACGTATGTACATAATTTATATATACAGGAGAGTTTATAAGTATTAACTTTCACCATCACAGGGTCCCACAATAGGCTATCTGCCAAGCTGAGGAGCAAAGGGAGCCAGTCCGAGTCCCAAAACTGAAGAACTTGGAGTCCAATGTTTGAGGGCAGGAAGCATCCAGCACAGGAGAAAGATGTAGGCTGACTGGCTAGGCCTGTCTTTCTTTTTCACATTTTTCTGCCTGCTTTATATTCGTTGGCAGTTGATTAGATTATGTTCACCCGATTAAGGGGAGATCTGCCTTCCCCAGCCCACTGACTTAAATATCAGTCTCTTTTGGTAACACCCTCACAGACACACCCAGGATCAATACTTTGTGTCCTTCAATCCAATCAAGTTGACAGTATTACCTATCACAGGACCCCACTCTGAGGGCAGAGCAGGAGGCATTTGCCTGCTCTGTGTGGGCCTGTGAGAGCTGCTTGGACCAAAGGCCAGAGGTTGGCAAGTGGGAGGTGCCCTCACAGTGGGAGGCTGGCAAGTGGGAGGTGCCCTCACAGTGGGAGGCTGGCAAGTGGGAGGTGTCCTCACAGTGGGAGGTGTCCTCACTGGGGCAGGACACAGGTGCTGGATTACATCACAAAGCATAACCTCCCTGCAGGGTGTGGAATCAGAAGGGCAAGGGAGACTGGAGACCAGGGCCCCCAGAGCCCCTTGACTCGGCCACAGGCATGAACTGAGAGTGCCAGAGACCCAGGAGAACCACGGCTGTGGTCAGCACCCAACTCCACAGGGAGTAAGACGGAGCTGCAGGCAGAGCAGGCTGAAAGCGCACCAAGGGCTGAGGCCACAAGGTCCCTGGGGCAGCCAGAGTTTACATGGTCACATCACACAGGACTGAGAAGCAGGTAACAAGAGTGACGCACACAGGGGTAGGCATAGACACTTCGGGGCCTGCGGGGAGGAGAGTTCTCAGAATAAGAAGGGGAGTCTGGTAGAGAGACTCCTTAACTGGCATTCCTAGGTGGGTTTCCTTGGAGAAAGAGAGGGCTAACCCTGAAGAGTGACCCTAATGGCCCTGTCTTGAATCCAGCTGGGCTTACACTAAGAGGCAACGTGTGGCACGAAGGTTCTTGAACCCATAGCAGTGGCCACGACCACCACATCCTGTCAGCAGCTCCAGCCCTGGAAGGACGAGGAGACCGTGCCTCTTGCCCGAAGGACCATGCCCAGATGCCGGTGGCTCTCCCTGCTTCTCCTCACCATTCCCCTGGCCCTGGTGGCCAGGAAAGACCCAAACAAGGATGAGACGGGGGTGCTGAGGAAATTACAACCCACCAATGCCTCAGATGCCAACGTGAAGCAGTGTCTGTGGTTTGCCATGCAAGAATACAACAGAGAGAGTGAGGACAAGTACGTGTTCCTGATGGTCAAGACACTGCGAGCCCAGCTGCAGGTAAAGGTGCTCTCTCCATACAGGTGGACATTTGCATATGGCGGCACAGTTGAAGCCAGACTGAAAGAGTGGGTGTAGGAGAAAAATACCAGTGTGCAAAAATCCTCAATATGTGAGTGCTGGAGACAGTAGACACTTGCATAGCATCAGTAAGGCAGCGAACACACAGAGTGCTTCCTACAAATGCTTGGGCGGTTGTTCTAAGTCCTTTGCATAGACTAACTCATTTAAATCCCAAACTGCAGATCAAACGTTCATTTATTTGCTGAGGTGTAGAGGCAAGTGGAGCGCTAGCCATGAGAAAAGGTCTAATAAGGAAAGGTGAGTCCGGGTGAACCTGAACCCAACCAGCAGACACTCCTTCATCCCCTGCTGTAATCCTTTAATGCCAGATGAAAACAGATTTAAAAGGACATCATAAGTAGCCTTGATTGCCTTCAGTCACTAAGGAATTCAGCAAATACCGATGTCCTGCTATAAACCTACTGCTGTTTCACTCACTAAAGACTCAGCAGAGAACGAGGCAGGCAAACTCATGCCTTCATGGCTCCTTATGGACTGTGTCTGAGCTGGTGGGAGAAACCCCAGAGGATGGGAGATTTCACAGGAATCTGAGGGACTAGGGCCTAGTATGCCTGAGGGGGCTGTTCGCTGGTCAGCCCTGTGTGAAACTGAGCATCTCAGTTCCAGGAGAGCTGCTGGTTCTTCTCCTCCCACTCCTCACTGAGCATGCAGCATGTCCTGGGCTTGGGGACAGGAAATGGAATGAGAAGGTCTTGCCTTCAAAGAGGTGACAAACTGGAGAGGAGCCTCTATCCAAGCATCCAGCTCCAGGAGGCTGCAGAGTCCTGACTGATCTTGGTGTGTCCAGGACTCCAGGCAGTGCACATCTTAGCCTTCTTCTAACGCTCTGTATGCGGTGGGGGAGGAAGGAAAGTAGAAAGCATGCGAGTGAGAGTGTTTTTTTTTTTTTTGCCAAAACTTTAAAAGAAAATACAGCTTTTTAAAATAAAATTGCACAATTGCTAACTGACAGGTCACAAATCGTCTGGAATACCTTATTGATGTAGAAATTGCCCGCAGCGATTGCAGAAAGCCTTTAAGCAGTAACGAAATCTGTGCCATTCAAGAAAATTCCAAACTGAAAAAGGTAAGTGATGAACCACCTGTCTGTGACGGCCTAGGCAGTTCTGAGCCCCAGAGGAGAAAGCTCAGGTGCCCAGACCTTCTTCTGGAGGTCTGGGTAGCTCCCAATGTTTAGCTGCAGATAGCCAATCCTGTGGCCTTTAGAGCAGAAGACGCAGGGCCACAGAACATGGTGGAGACCTCTGAGCTTTTTCTAATCCCTCATCTTGGGGACAGGATGTGGTCAAGGATACTCTTATCTCAAGGGCCCCACTGACTTCTGACCTTTTGATGCCAGCACACTGGACAACACATAATCACCAAAGGTCTGTCCTCTTGGGTCCAGACCAGTCACCCACTATTGCTGGGCCCACAGTCACTCATCCCTGTACAGGCACAAAAGGAAGTTCATTCATTCACTCATCCACTCATAGAAACTGGCTGAGCCCCAGGTGCTACGTGCTTTGCACTGGGTCTATTCTGGGTGCTGGAGATTAGGCACTGGCTAAGTCAGTTGGTGGCCCCAGCCTCCTGGGTTTACAGTTGATTACTGCTGGGGTCAGCCCGGGTTTCCAGGAAGGTGGGGCACACCCAAAGTCTCCCAACAAAAAAATGACTTGGCCCAGGGGCTTTTGGCCTCAGGCCTGTATTTTTTATCTCAGAGTTGCAAAGAGCCCAGGCAGCTCATACACCAGGACTCAGTCCCAGAAGGTCCCGAGCATTCTACAGCTTGCCCCAACAGCTGCGTCACTGCCCCTGTCTTTACACTGGTGGTTTTCCAATGTGAACAGGCATCACAGTCACCCGGAGGTGTTGACACACCCTGATGACTGGGTTCCACCTGCAGAGTTTCCGATTCAGTGGGTCAGGAAATGAGGTGTAAGAATTTGCATTCTCAATGTGTTCTCAAGTGGTGGTGGTGCTGCTGGCCTTGGGATCATTTTGAGAACCACTGCTTTATGGGTTGCTGTGGCACAGGAAATTGCAGGTACCTTTACGAACTGCACTGCCATTATGTTTGATGAAAACTGCCTCTGTAGGCTCAGATGAAACAAACCCTATCATTTTCAGCTCACAGTCCCATCAGGACAAACATTTCAGCAGTGAGCTTGTCCGAATGCCATCTGATCTTTTATATTTGCTGTATCTTTTACTGGTATTAGGAGTATGGTTGTTTTAAATTCATATTTTCTCCCGGGCTTTTAGGGATTGTAGGAAAGTTTTTGCTTTTCCCAGTTTGTAGCAAATATTAAAATGCATTAAAGAAGGTTGTTCTCAAGGAGCCCATTTGTGTCTAAGATTTCCATGATACCTCTCGGTTTTTAAGACATACATGTTTAAGTAGACGTTTGCAAATAACAACTTTCTCATTTTCCAAGGCTTTGAAATAATGCTGAAGAGTAACAATACTGGACAGTGTTTCTTGTTCCCAGCTTTGCTGGAACTGTCTTCAGTATTTGTAAACTATTATTAAATATTACATCAAGTACTGATTGTAGAAGTTCTTCAAATTCTCTCTGTATCGAGAGTCTTTAAATTAGGATTGTTTTCTTCTACCAAATATTCTTTGAGTATCTACCAAGTACATTGAATAATTTTTCCTCTTGGACCTAGTAGTATAATTAGTTAAAATAATAGATTCCCTAATAACGAGGTGCGTTTACACATCTGGAACGTGATGCGCTCGTCTTTGTGTGCATGTGTGGCAGTTTATTTCTTCATTTGATTGTCAGTGGTCAGCTCTCATCTACATTGACTGTCCGTAGGTTTTTGAAAGAGGAGACAGGTACATAGGTAACCAACAAACCGCGTTTGTTTGGTGAAACTTCATCATTGGTACATTTTCTGGACATCCGTACAGTACAAGACATTCTTTTCTTTTGGACTGGCCAGCTTTGTAGATGTACACATCTGTTTTCCCATTTCTTACACGGCAAATTACTGGACCTCTTTAAGTGCTGGAGGGGCACATTTGTTCAAGATGGGCACTCTCTGGATGCAATTGTGAATGTTTACAGGCCCTTCCTAGTCCCCACCTTGTTGATGGCAGAATGGCCCTTCTTCTCCTCACCCCTCTTTGTGGGAGCCAGTCTGCTGGGCTCAGGCTGCAGAAGAAGAGTGTGAAGGATTCAGTCTTCTCTTGTTTAGAATATACTAGGGTTCAATATGCCACTTTTTAATTTGGAAATTTTGCATTTATTTATTTATTTTGTTGAGATAGGGTCTTGCTCTGTTGCCCTCGGTGGAGTGCAGTGATGCCCTTATAGCTTAGTGCGACCTCAAACTCTTGGGCTCAAGCAATCTTTCCACCTCCTTCTCTTAAGTAGCTGGGACTATAGGCATGTACCACCCTGCCGGGCTAATGTTTTATTTTTAATAGAGACAAGGTCTCACTATGTTGCTCAGTCTGGTCTCAAACTCCTGACTTCAAGTGATCCTCCTGCCTTGGCCTCCCAAAGTGTTGGAATTACAGGCCTGAGCCACTGCACTTGACAGCAATTTTGCTTTTGTATGTATTAACTACTCTCAAACTCTCCTCACGTTAAGAATCTCTTGGAGTATGGGGTAAACATACACACAGCTACACATACACACACACGCATGCATGCACATACTCATATACACCTATACAAGTTCCACACACTCATCCCAAATCTACTGAATCAGAATTTTCCACTTTGAATACTCACATACGTTATATGACTGAAAAGGTCTGGAAAGTACTACATTAGGGACAGTAATGGTTTAATAAGCAATCGACTTTCATTTGCTAGTTTTTGTTCAGGATTTTTGCTATTTACTAGGTAAATTTGGGTTATAATTTCTCAGTTACATCTGAGTTTCAGGATTTTGCTGGTCTGGTACAATGAGACTGAGGGTTTTTCATTATCTTCTGTGTTCTGCGTCAGTCTAAAGTCTGCAGATGCTTTTGGTTCCCCAAATTTGATGTGATTTGCCTGTAAAATAATCTTGATTCGGTACTCTTTATTGAATATTTTCAATACTCAACAGGAACAAAACTTTCTTCTTTCTGACTTTGTCTGCCCCTTAACTCCTGGAAGTGCCCCAGTGATTTCAGTCTATTTGAGATGGCCTTTGCACTTTTTCCAGGACCACTATCTCTCTCTACCCATCCATCTACCCATTCATCCATCCATCCATCCATTAATCTGTCACTCACACATAGGGCATTTTATTTGTCATTTCAATATGTTGAAAGAAAAGCAGAGTTCTTTGGAAGAAAAGATATGTTAGGCCCTAGAATTTTCTAAATTGCTCTTGACTTGTTATTAGAACAAAAGGGATTTTAAAAAGATTTTTATTTTAGGTTCAGGGGTACACGTGCAGGTTTATTTTATAAGTAAATTCGTGTCACAGGGGTTTGGTGTACAGGTTGTTTCATCACCCAGGTAGTAAGCAGAGTACTCAATACGGTACTTTTTCTGATCCTGTCCTTCCCCGGCCCTCCATTCTCCAGGAGCTGCCAGGGCCTGTTGTTCCTCTCTTCATGATCAATGTGTTCTCACTGTTTAGCTCCCACTTATAAGTGAGAATGTGTGGTATTTGGTTTTCAGTTCCTTAATTAGTTTGCTTAGGATAATGACCTAAAGCTCCATGTTACTCCAAAGGACATGATTTAATTCTTTTTTATGGCGGTATAGTGTTCCATGGTATATATGTACCACATTATTTTAATCCAGTCCACCACTGACAGGCCTTAGGCTGACTCAGTGTCTTTCCTACTGTGAATAGCGCTGGAATGAACATACATGTGCATGTATCTTCATGGTAGAACAATTTATATTCCTTAGGATATGTAGCCAACAATGGGATTCTTGGGTTGAATGGTAATTCTGTTTTTAATTCTTTGAGGAATCACCACACTGCTTTTCACAATGGCTGCACTAATTCACACTCCCACCAGCAGTGTATAAGCATTCCCTTTTGTCCACAACCTTGCATTAAAATGGATTACTTAGGCCAGGCACAGTGACTCACGCCTGTAATCCCAGCACTATGGGAGGCTGATGTGGGTGGATCATGAGGTTAGGAGTTCAAGACTAGCCTGACCAACATGACAAAACCCCGTCTCTACTAAAAATACAAAAGCGAACCTGACATTGGTGGTGGGTGCCTGTACTCCCAGCTACTCAGGAGGTTAAGGCAGGAGAATCACTTGAACCCAGGAGATGGAGGTTGCAGTGAGTCGATGTCACACCACTGCACTGCAGCCTGGGCGACAGAGTGAGATTCTGTCTCAAAAATAAAATAAAATGAAATGGATTATTTAATCATTAAAATAACACACTTTAGTTAACAATTCGAATTGTTTTATTTACACTGTAGAGAGTATTAAAGAAAATTGAACATAATGTCAGGTTCCCATCTGAACTGCCACCATAACGCTATGATGATTAAGGTTTCCGGTCTACCTGTGGTTAATTAGAACGGAGATCCCTCTGGGCAACTGCTGATGGCTGTGAAGTCTGCAGCCTCCAGCTCTGCAGATTCCTGGGAGCATCCATTGAGGATGGCGACCCATCTCTCAGCATGCTCCTAAACTGACACCTAGCAACAGGACAATTTTTCTTTTTCTTTCAGCGCTCTACTGATTTTTGTTGCTGTCATCTTTTTCAGAAATTAAGCTGCAACTTTTTGGTAGGAGCACTTCCCTGGAATGGCGAATTCACTGTGATGGAGAAAAAGTGTGAAGATGCCTAATGGTGTTTGGGGCAACCCTCCAACCTCTACAACTACTTTATCCATGCAAATAAAGCAATGGCAAGTGGAGGCTGTTCCCAGCACGCTTTCTCCACGCATGCCTTTCTGCTTGGCGTTTTGTGTTTTAGTTTCGTAGTATTGGGAACAGATGATGGGCATGTCCAGCTCCTCTTTCCTGGCGCCAAGTATGGCCACGCACCTTTGGTTAGCTTGATGGTCTACCCGTCACCAAGTACAAAGGATAGGGTGAGGTCTGATTCCATTCCCTACAGCAAATCAGAGGAGGAATCCCTTCTGCTTAGGTAACAATCTCTTACAGAGGTCTGAACCCAGTAGGTGCTAACTCAGCAGGTTCCTTCTGGATGCTTCCTTAGGCCTGAGGTTCTTCCTGTCTAAGAGTCCTGAGTGGATGGGTCATTTGGGCTGGGGGACCCCTGTGGCAGAACTAGTAGCCCTCCCCTGTGGGATCTCTATAAATTGGGGGATTTGTGTATCTTCCTATGTGTATTAGTCTGTTCTCACGCTGCCGATAGATGTACCTGATACTGGATAATTTATAAAGAAGTTTAATTGACTCACAGTTCCACATGGTTGAGGAAACCTCATAATCATGGCAGAAGGTGAATGAGGAGCAAAGTCATGTCCTACATGGCGGTAGGCAGAGAGCTTGTTCAGGGAACTCCCATTTATAAAACCATCAGCTCTCATGAGACCTATTCACTACTTCAAGAACAGTAAGGGGGAAACCACTGCCTTGATTCAGTTATCTCCAGCTGGCCCTGCCCTTGACATGTGAGGATTATTACAATTCAAGATGACATTTGGGTGGGGACACAGCCAAACCATATCACTGCGTATGTAAACAATGGTCACAAAGAGAGAGGGGTGGTGGCAATACATCTTGAAGGATAAGCTGTGATGCATTTTTTGCATGTGTCTGTTCATGGGTGTACGTGTGTGTGTGTGTGTGTGTGTGTGTGTGTGTGTGTGTGTGTGTGTGTCTGGAGAGAGAGAGGGAAGAAGGACACAGGGAAGGGTGACTTGAAGAAGAAAGTAGCCAAACAGGAACAAAAGCAGAAGATAAAATTCTCTTAAAGAAACTAATTATTAAACAGATATGTCTAATAGAGAAGGATTTAATGGGTAGAGTTTCTGTTTTGCAAAATGAAAAGCTCTGGAGGTTGGATGCATGAGAATGTGAATAGAGAATGCTACTGAACAGCAAATGAAAAATAGTGAAGATGGTACATGTTGTATGTATTTTACAATAGTTAAAAATTTAAAAAATGGATGTATATATTTTAAATCTAGTGTTAGGTATGATTCAAGAGGCTAATTGCATTTCCATTGTCCATCAGCAGAAGCCAGGTTGTACCTCCCATGGCTTGCTGGGTAGATGGTAGGGATTTCAATATTTCTGCCCTGAACAGGATGAGGCCATGAAACTCCAAGGCTTCAAACTTCTTTCCCCTCTGGTTCCCCTGACTGAGCCAATGTGTGTCCCAGGAGTTGGAGACTCTGGCCCTGGCTTCAGGCAGCAGAGACAATGGGACTTGCCTTGGAAAGCTCTGCTGTTCCTAGCTATCTCCTCTTCCTCCTCCGCCCCTGCCTGTGGTCTCCCTCTGTGTGCCACCCCCGTCATGCCCACTCTGCTTCCTCTGCTGAGGCCCTACCCTGCTTCCATGTTTCTCTTCTCAAATCCCAAACTAACAAAGGAACCAGGATTGGGATGTGAAGCATCTTTTATGACTTGAGCTTAATACATGTACCCTGATTGAAAGTATTTCTTTCCTATGTGCTAGGAAGACTCTATAAGAAATTGCCCTTCCGTCCCTCCACCCCAGAGACATGAAGTCATGAGCGATGAGGAACAGCAGGCTAGAGAAGACCGCAGCCCAGCCTTCCAGGGGCTCCCAGTGGCCGCAAGGACTTACAGCTCCATGTGTCTCTTCTGGTTTTCTGGGATGTGAGTGTCTTAGGAAAGAAGGCATTTTTGGAACATCTTGAATTGTCTTTCCTGATAGACAGGTGAGAGGCAGCCTGAAGGACTCAGATGTCGGGAGCAGACAAGCATCAGCAGTGTGTGACCAGCTTGGGTGCAGTGTGGTGGGGGTGACGCCCACATGTGCCGTGTACAGATCTGCTTCCTGTATGGGCCTAAAGACACATCACGTATATTCGTTTCTATATACAGGTCTATTTCTAAGTGCATTTCTATTTATATTCAAATTTAATTTATTTTAATGTTATCTCTTTTCAACCTGCCTGTCCTAATCTCTTCCTTTCTTTTCCCCTCTAAACACGCCAAACTGAAATAAAATGGAAAACAGGCTTCATTTTCCCTATCCAGCATTTCATGTCTTTTGGCTAAGATATTACAGGAGAATACATAGCACATGTGCATGCACAGCTTTCCCTGCCTTTTCTAGAAATGAGCCCACTGTCACAGGGCCTGCTGCGTTCTCTTACAGGTCATGGGGAGCTCCGAATGCCCAGTGCTGTCTGGGTCTGGAATGTAGGAGCACTGGGAACACGGGAGACCATGGAGCTTGAGGGAATGGAGCAGAGCCAGGCAATTCGTGTGGTCTCAGATGCCGCCCAGGCTCAGGATTCACAGGGGGTTCCTTGCCCTCTGCCTGGCTGTCCTCCTTACAGGAATATGTGGCCTGTCCACCTGGTGACCAGTCATGGCCATGCTGCCTGTAAGAAGCAGCAAGAATTGAGCTGAGGACAATCCTGGGCAGGGCCATGGGGCCCCTGCAGGTTGGTGGGGAGTGAAGTCTGTCTCAGCTGTTTGTGTTGCGATAAAAGTCTGTCCATGTTACCTGAGGCTGGCTAATTTATAAAGAAGAGGCTTATTTGGCTCACAGTTCTGCAGGCTGTAGAAGCATGGTGCTTCATGTGCAGGAGAGAGAGAGAGAGCATGCGTGAGCGTGAGAGAGAGAGCAGAGAGGGGAAGGGTGAGAGGGAGAGAGACAGAGGAGAGAGATGGGGGGGAGAAGAGAGATACAGAGAGGAGAGGCCAGGAGGGAGGTGCCAGGCACTTTTTAACACTCAGTCTTGCAGTGGGAAACTCTCATTACCTCAAAGAGGGCACCAAGCCATTCACGAGGGATGTGCCCAAGCACCTCCCAGCAGGCCCCACTACCAACACTGAGGAGCCAATTGCTATATGAGATTTGGAGGGGACAGACATCCAAACTATGTCAAGGTGCAAGGGGTGACCCTGCCGGGACCAGGGGTGGGCCATCTTGGGACCGGATGGACAGCAGCAGCTGGAGCTCAGAGCCACAGACCTGGGAAGGAGCCCAGGGTGCTGTGGAGACAGCGGGGCCCAGTCCTGGCCTCAGAGGACTTGAGAGCTGTCCCAACCCAGCCGGTTCCTACCTGTAAGAGCCTTTACCAGCTGACAATCCCATCTGCTCACACAGGACCTGGGACAGCGTGAGGATTGCCTGCCCCCTGTGGCCTGGTGGACATGGAGGAAAAGAGGGCAGGCCTGGGAGTCATGTCCCATGTGCGTCTTAGGAGGGACCCTCCTTCTCCTACGTGGTTCATACACTTAGACCATTAGATGCATTTGTAAAACCTGCAAAAATATCAGGGACAGAACTCATCAAGACCTGGGGACAGATGGTGCCCCTGAGAGTGTGGGAGTATGGATGGCAGCCAATCAGTGCCCTCTGCTGACTCTTTCTGGGCCCCTGTGTAGCTGAGCAGGGGGCTGCAGGAGGTATACAGGGGATGAGCTCTGGGGGACCCACTGTGCCTCAGTGAAGGAGGCTGTTTTACTCCCACCCCCAGGCCCTGTTCCTGCTTTCTTGCTCTCCTCTGTGACTCTGTCCAGAAAAAAAATATTGCTTGAAATTTGGAAAAAGGCAGAGGGAGGTCAGCAGAACTTCCACCACCATTTTAGAACATTGCTTTACAGGCCTACTTCTAGTAACGGAGTTATCTAGGGAATGGGCCTCTGTTTGACTCGGTTTTTGTTACCGATTAAAGGCCAGACTCTAAAGTTACCATTAACTTGTGGAGCTTTTTGTCCAAGGGAGATGCCAGTGATTTCTGTGCAGCAGAAAAGATCTCTCTAGAGGCTATGGTTTTCCTGCTCTCTAGGAACTGAATCAGTTTTGTAACTGACCTGGAATTTCCCCTCATGCCCAGTAACCACGATTCCTCCAGTTCTCCTCTGGCCAGCATCACAAGCTGCTGGTTCTCTCTTTACAGAGCTGAGAAAATCAGATGCTCCTTCTGTATCTGTAAGCGGTCTAGGTTTGTAACTTTCTGAAAATTACCCTGTGGCAGTCTCCAGGTGAATCTCCCAAAGTTCCCCACACTCCAGGACCTCAGGTTTGTCCGATGGATGCCCTCCCTCCCTCTGCACCGTCCCTCGTCGGGTCCCGCAGGTCTGATGGATGCCCCTCCTTCCCTCTGCCCTGTCCCTCGTTGGGTCCCGCAGGTCTAATGGATGCCCCCTCTCCCTCTGCCCCGTCCCTTGTCCAGTCCCACAGGGAGACTGAAGCAGGCCTCCTCACAAGTCTACCACTCATTATGGAGGGCAGGGGTCAAGGATGCAAGCGATTCACAGACAAATACCCAATGGTCAAGAGTTGCCTTTGATGGACATGGATGTTGACCCCTTGTGCAGGGGCCCGGCAACTGCAAAGCCACCTGGGAGCCAGCTGGGGTCCAGGGAAGGCAACACTGAGAAATGTCCTATTTGGATGCTGCTCAGGGAAGAGAGCGAGTGCTCAGATTCTGATGATGGCCACCCATTGCCAGATGGGAACTCTTTGGTTGTGAACTTATGATTCCTGAAGGCAATAAAATGAGTGGTGCCCCCCTGGAGCAATCATTGTCCCTTTTTTCTGGTTCCAAACTCCTTCAGATTCCTTGTTTTTAATAACTCACCTGCATCCTCAAATACAGAGACATTCTGAGTGAGCTGCTGGGGGTACCCTCCGCGTGGACATGGCGGCTTTCTGTGTTGCTAACCATACTCCTGGAGTCTTTGTCACCTACACCACGCTGTAGCTTGACCACCCAGGTGAAGCTGATAAAACTCCAAATCTGACAGTTCAAGACTCAGCGACTGAGCCCCTTGCCAGAAGCAAGGTGACAGAACCTCGGGGCAAGGAGGTAAAAGCCACACCTGCTTGTGGAATTTCGCCCCGACTTTGGTTGTAGGTAAAATCAACTCCACTGGTGTATCCACAGAAGACACCTGAAAGCCAGCACTTGCTGAAGTGTCCAGGAAACCAGACCAGGGTGGAGAGCCAATGAGACTAAATAATTTGGAAATCACCCCTGCACATATCATTGCTGTTTTAAAACAATATTAAAGAAAGCGGAAATCATGGTGGGAGTATGTGCTCGTGTGAGACAAAGCAGCAAACATGAGAAGCCTGTGTGCTCATGCCTGCTCGCAGCGGAATCTCACAAAGCCCTGACCCTGTGACAGCGTAAAGCTCTCCTGAAAAACACTTTGGAGACAAAACAAGATAGAGTGCCCGGCCCCCTCGTCTCTGGCCTGAGCCACTATGTTCCTTAAAAGATAAACCATCTTGTCCTTGCCTTCTGCTGCACGTGAGATGACACCTGCTGGGGTTAGTGACGATGCTTCTGTCATCTATAACCTGGTGGACTCTTACACCCAAACCTTCACATGAAGGTTTGTGAACTTATGATGCCTGAAGTTCTTTACTGTAACTTCTGAGCACGTGTGATGTGATTTTGCATGTACTGAACCTCCGCACTTCACGTATAAACTGTCGGCTGAAGTCCTATTTCAGAGCAGTCTGATGGAACTTCTCTAGAGGCTGCTCCTGGCTGTAGATCTCCATCTATGGTATTCAGTAAGACTCCTGAATAAAACTAACTTTAATTCTTGAAAAGCTTGATGTTCCCCTTTAGTCAACACTAGAAAACAATTAGGTATCACTACTGTGCTTTTTCTCATGATGGAGAATTTATCAATCCAGGAGTTGGCTCCTTCTAAAGAACAAATTGCTTTCTAAAAAAGAAAAATGATTAATTACCTTTTTTTTTTTAAGGAGCAATCAGGGAAGAAGAAAAACTAGTTTCCCATGGTGGATGTCTAACAGGCTATGTTGGGCAGATACTGATTGATGCATTGAAAAAAGTATCAGGGTAAATGTATAATTAACAAGCTTTAGCAATAAGTGGTAGTAGAATGGAAATATCAGGTAGCACGCACAAACGCATGAGAGGGAAATCCAAAGGAATGAAAATTTACCCAAGCTAAAACCAGGAAATAAAATATAGTCATGAAAACAATAAATGTGGGTGGATTGTATAACTTAATAGATTAGAGAGTCTTAGACTTTATTAGCATATAAAACTCATAGGATGCTTATAAAAGCCGCATCCACCACAAACTAATCCTGATGTTGAAAATTTGCTCAGGATGAAGATATACTGAACAGCTGCTAATTAAAGAATGTAGGGGAGAAAATATTAACATCAGGCACATGGAATTTAGGCAAAGAGTGTGAGGTAGGGTAAAGAATTATGTCTCAACAAAACATACTCAAGACACCAAGAAAATACAAATAAAATGGCCCTAAATGACACATTATAACAATGACAAAATCACAAATAAAGCCGAAGACTGAGAAATCTTTCAGAAGTACAAAAAAATTAAGCCTATAAATGATGTGGATAAAGTAAAGAAGCCATTATTTTCCTAGATACATGAAAATGAAGATGTGCCTCCCACCCACGGGACTGGAAGAAATCAACAGGGGTAGAAGAACAGGAAAGCCATATCAGACATCTGATGACTCCGCCCAGCCACTTCCAGGTGAGGGGCGGCCAGCAAGAGCCATAAGGCGGCAGAGACGTGCTGTCCTCAAAGGGAGGCATGCCCACCTGTGCCAGACGGGGCGGGCGGCTCAAGGAGCATGCGCGCTCGGAGCTGACCAGGGTTCGACCTTCTCACGTCATCGCTCACCTTGGTGAGAGCGCGAAACACAGAGTGGAGCAGTTTCCAGAGAGTGCAGGAAGAGGTGAACTGAAGACCATGAGGACAGACACTTCTTTTGAAAGATTTTGCTGAAAAGATGAGGGAGAAAAAAGAGAAACTTTCAATCTGAGGAATGTGAATCCTGTTTAATTATCAAGCCCAGAGGTGCACTGAAATATGACAACAGCCACAGCAGTCATGTCTCCCTCCTGCCTTGAACTAAGTAATGACCTCCTGAAGACGCTGGCTAAGTGGACTCTAGACTAATGGATGCCAGGTCGCTGCAGGGTGCCATATGCGGGACGCCGTTATCCGTACCCTGTATAGTTCAACGGTGTAGAGCCAATCACCACCCAAAGTTCTTCCTGTGAACCAATGAGAACTCCTATCAAACACCTTTGTATCCGCCCACTTCTTGTCCGTTTTGCCTTTAAAAGCCTGCTTGCAGCAAAAGCCGAACTGGAGTACTCCTCCCCAAGGCAACTTGGAAATGTGTCCTGGACTGCTGTCATTGACCTTGGCCCAAATTAACGCTATATTAATTTTGCCTCAGTTTCTTTCTTTAGGTGGACAAAGAGGACCAGAGAAATTCTGGAGAATTTGGAAAGAGGCTAAAGTAATTTATTTCTAGACATAAATTTTTACCTCAAAAATGTAAAAATGAAATTCTTTACGGTACTCGTACTGGCTAATGCATATATATAAAATACATGATAAAAATAATGTATTCATAATGTTGTTTTTATAATACAACAACAAAAAACATATAGAACACATCCCATGACGAGCTTTAGAATGCCTTCAAGGAGGGAAAACTGAACTTTTATTGATGGAACGAAAGATCCGGCAAAATGGAGAGACAGATTATATTCCTAACAGGAAGATTTAACATTAAATATGTCACAAGCACTAGTTTCTCTGAAGCTGGGGAGGCCGGGAGTTCGGAGTTTGGGGTGCTCACCACGGCTGCTCATGGGAGGGCAAATGGAACGTGTAATAGGGAGGTATTCGGAGCTGGAGGACTTTCCTGTGCTCAGACCACACACAGCTACTTTGAGAATTACCCTGTGACCACCTTTTTTTGATTGGAGTTCCTTCAATTTTGAATTTGAAGTTCTTTTGCGATTGTTGTGGGCAATCTCCATGTCTAAGATGGCCAGACTCTCTTCAGAGAAATAGCTCCCGTAGATCCCACAGGCAAGAAGTATTCTTGACTGAGCCTTTTAAATGGACAAAGATACAGGGAACAGTCACTAATTTTAAAAAGTAGGAGAGGGAAAAAAAAACACCCACCAGCCAAGGGCTGCTCGGGGTGAGGGGCTTCTTGCCTCAAGGAAAGCACGTAAGCTCAGGGTTTCCTTGCTGGAACCCCTGGGATGAGGCTGGGGTTTCCAAAGCAACCTCTGGCTGGTAAGGCAAACGCAACCCCCATCTTGGGGCCAGGCACTCTAGGGACAGGCACAGAAGAAGGAAACCAGCTGGAACTCCTGTCCAGATTTTGGTCACCCGAAGGCAGGGTTCTTCCTTTCCTAATGGTGCTAAACACATTCGTACATGGATATTTGGAAAAGAAGCATGGAGTGCGTATTGACTTTAAAAATAAAGACCAACAGAACCCTCTTCACCTCATTCTTATAAATGCTACCTTGAAAACCCAACCCATTTTTGAAGAACAGGAAAGAGTGGAGTTGAGCGTGGGGCCACACATGGTCTAATTTGCCCTGTTTCTGACTCATTTCCTGAGGAACACCCTTACTAGGTGATCCAACAGAAAATGAGATGTCCTCCCTTCGACTTGCTGCACAGATGGGGGCCATGGGTCAGCAGCATCAGTGGCACTGGGAGCTTGCTAGCAATGCTGAATCTAATGCCCCATCCTGGGTGCACTGACTCAAAATCTGCATTTTAATGAGATCCCGGGTGGTTTGTGTGCACATTAAAACTTGAGAAGCACTGCCTTAGACTCTTAAAAATTTCTACTGAATATCAATGGTAAACCACCTAATTCTATACATTAACATGCAGGACAGTTGTCATGTTAAGAATATTTAATATGTTAAATTATTTAAATCTCCTAGATTTTTTTTTCACAAAGATCTTGTATACCTCTTTCCATTTTGCTCCTAAACAGCTTCCAAATGGTTTTTAGTTCTTGCTGTAAGTAGAAATTTTCCCCAGTTGCTGGTAGTTTATACTGGAGAATGTTGTGAATCTGACTACATTATAACATTTTGTGACTTTTCTTACTTCCTGGAATAATTTAAGTGAAATACTCATTGATTCCTTTGATGGTAAATCAAAGGGCCTAGGGATTACTGGGAAACAAGATGGATACACCAGGAAACAGCATGCCTATGTGAGGACACCAACACAGACATGGTGAGGGTGGGTGCTGTGGGGGTCCCAGACCCCTCCTTTAGGTGCGGGCTTATCTGTAGGTGTGTGGAGAGTGACTGAGGTCCACGGCTTCGATTTCCTTTGGGACCTACCAGTTTTATAGAAAACTGTGGTTTGAAGAAGCCCCATTCCCCATTCTTGAAAGCATATGAGGATTCCATGATTCTAGGATTTTAGAACTTTCTATACCCCATGTTCTGACTTTCAAGACACCTCCTCCTTCTTTTATCTCTGCTCTATTCTTCAGAAATCCCTGATGTTCTGCACTAAAAGAGCATCATGGTATCACACAGATTTTTTTTTTCTGTAAGACAACACGTAATAGCATAGCAAAAAGTTAAAATACAAAAGATAATTTACAAATCCTTCATGCTAAAGTTCTGACTACCGCCATATACAGGCAGGGAAATGGTCCCTTCATAACTCCTGAGTCTCACCTCTGGCTTTTCCTTCCTTTCTCTTTTAGTGCAATCAACACAGGGTCCTGAGAGTTCTTAGCCACATCAGCTCCAAGAAGAACTTGCTTCATTGAAGATTTAGGGGAGCTGTCTCATTGGCAATGAGAAGTTCTCCTCCTGCCAGCCCCAGTGTAACCCGATATGGGTTTTGGGTGCCCCGGCCCTTGGAGCTTTCATCTGTGATCTAAACATTGAGCACCGTAAACATTAGGTTGGCAGTTCTTGGAGCTTGTGTGAGTGCGTGCACACGCCTTGTTCACACGGGTCCCAGTAGTTTTACTTACCTTGTTTAGGGAGTTTATTCTTTCCTTTGAATACATTTCACTCCCACCTGTAATAAACTCCCAATTGGTCTTGCTACTTTTGTATCTTTAGGTGAATTAAAAATTTCATTTTTAATAGATATTTTACATTTGTGCTACATCCTTCTGAACTCCAGAATTATATGTATGTGTATGTGTATATGTGTGTGTATATATATTTAAAGTATATAGATGTATAAAATACTTATCTGTAATTAACTGGATATTCGTTTCCACTCTGGTTTTCGGCTGCGTGGTTCTCACTGACAGACAGCTCTGGGTCCTAGGAGTCTGCCATTGTTGGGCTCCTTTAACAGGCTCCCTAGCCCTTCCACTAATGGCTGCATTTGTCTAATTTTGGGGAAAGGAAGCATCAGAAGACATGAGGGCAGCTGGACCCAGTGTCGGGGTATTTCGTCCTGGCTGCTGGAACCTAGTTAACAGCAGCTGCATTCCTCCACCAGGGACCAGAGCTCCTGCTGGGCAGCCCCTCCCACCCCTACAGCAACCCCTAGGGGTGTGGCAGGCAGAGACCTGCACATCCTGAGCCCTGAAATCTGTGGATATGTGATGCAACCTGGCAAGGGGAAGTTCAGGCTGCAGAGGGAGTGAAGGGTGCTATTAGGCTGACCTGAAAATAGAAAGATTATCAGGATTATCCAGATGGGCCCAAATTCCTTAAAAGACGGGAGAATGGTAGGGGAATCGGAGCTGAAGCGACTCAAAATGAGCAGAATTCAACTTACTGCAGGCTTGAAAGACGGAAGAAGACTGTGAGGAAAGGACTGTGGGGAGCCTCTAGGAGCCGGGGAACGCAGGGAAATGGCTTATTTCCTACAGAGTCTGGAAGGAATGCAGCCCCGCCCACACACTGCTGGGAGCCCAGTGAGCGACCCCCCCGCCCCACCCTCCGACTGTGACCTTCGCAGTTGTAGGATGCTAAACTCATGCTATCAGCTGCCAAGGTGGTGGTATTTGTTCAGCAGCTGTGTGAAACTAACACACTGGGTTTGGCCACCACTGCGTCCTTCACCCGTGGGGTCTAGAGAGGGTGCACGTGCCCCTTTCACTAACTGTGGGTCCTTTACCCTCCCTTGTTGATTTTCCTTGGCAAATATCCCTCTGTTACCTCTCCTCAGATACCCTGTGGAATTTGTCTCCAATTTCCTTGCAGGACCCGGGATGAGATGGGCAGCTAAGGGTGGAAGGGTCAAGAAAAATGACCTCGTCCCCCTCCAGCGTCCTCTAGCTCAGTCAGTGCCCACTGTATAAACCACAGCCTGATAATTCCCTTTTTCCCTCATCATCAAAGGGCCATAAACAAGATTTGAAGCATAATCCACACTATGCCATTTCTTGGTGCATTTTTCTCACTCTCAAAATTACCTTTTTAATTTATTTAATTTATTTTTTTTTTTGCACCCTCTCCCCTCTCTCACTTGATTTTTTAATAGACCAAAGAGAAATAACAAAAATCAACTGCTGAGTTCACAAGCTTCGGCTGGACGTGCTGGGGCTAGGTCCACTCAGCGCCATCGACTTCCCACAGGGTAGACGGGAACCCATCTTTAGGCCCACCTAAGCATCTGTGCTTTCCCTTGAGGGGACTGGTGCGGGGCCTCCAGAAGGAGAGAGTCAAATTCAGTGTCTAGACAGTCCCCTCTGCAGACCTGGCTGCCTTCCTGGTGGTGGTGATGGCTGACAGTGCCTTTGTGCTCCCACCCTGCCTAGAGCTGTTAGATGCTCTCCACACGAAGCCTTCTGCCCTCCTCTGCTCCTACACCCTGATGCAGGAAGCATCCCTGTCCTGGGGTGGAGGACGCAGGCGTCTCTCAGCTCTCTGTGTGTAACCTCCCGTGGACACTTGTGTTCTGCTCTGGATACGAGACATCAGGTACAAGGTGGATCAGCATGGCATTTGGAGTGAGGTGTCACCACAGGCCATCTGTTTTCAGGCAATTGATGTGTGGCCAAGAGGGGAAATGGATTCCTTGTGGGTAGATTGTCTGCTTGAATTCTTGGTTCACTTTGAGCCAAGACAATTGAGGAAATTGTCTTTTTCTTCTGGCTTTTAAAGCGCTGTTTCCATAAAAGAGAATTTAGCCCTTTACCAAATAGGTTCTAAATGACTTATTCTGTGTTCCCTTTCCTTTTTGGTCTCGTGGTGTGTGTGTCAGGGTATGTGTGTTTGTGCACGTGTGCACACTATGCAAAATGTGCAGCCAGATTTATTATTCTTTCCCGTTGGCCTCTGTGTGTCGTACCCGCTTAGAAAGGGCTCCCTAGTTGAGCATGCAATTTATTTTCAAACACTCGAACATTTAACCCAGGGATTCTCAGGCCCGACTTTCTGTTTGGAATTGGATCTAAGGTCTGATGTGCTTTGGGCTGATCTGTATTTTATCTTGCAAAGAGAAATATTAATTTCCAGACTTTTGAGTGCTTGGGAGCTCCCCTACTGTGACCAAGGCAGACCCTAAATGCAGTGTAGGATAGAGTTCTGCTCCTCCATGGAACCTGGCTTGACAGACAGGTGTCAGGTCCTGAGATCACAAACAGGAGAGAATTGTGTCCCAAGTAAGCAGAATCAGGAATGCTTACCTGGGACATGTGACAAGATGGGGGAAGACAGGGCTGACAGGTGGGAGGCATCTGTGCTGGCTCTTTTAGGCTACACTGTTCACTCCACAGAGTAGCTTAGGCCGACATGGCCATTAACATCTGATACATTCCACCTGGCATGTCTGGTGGCAGCTCTTTTCAGCTGGTGGCCCATTAGCTCCCGGCCAGGTGCCTTCCCGAAGACCTGTTAGTCCCAAAGTCCTTGAGCCTGGCTCTTTGGTGGCTTATTCTGCTTCTTGGATCATGGCATTGCATAATGGGGCTCTGAAAGACATGGGCATCGAGGTGCTGTCACGTGTACCTAGCACAGTCCAGAGCACAGAAGTTTAGAAAGTCAGCTGGTGTGGGACAAGGGTGAGAGACTTGGTTGTCAGTGCTCAGCGGTGCCCTTCCACTTCAGCAGCATCAGAGGGCCTGAGCTGACCTCACAAAGGGGCCTCGGGTGTGACCACCTGGCTGGGGAGTGGAGCCAGAGGGCAGACACTGTGACCAGGCACAGGGACATGAACTGAGCATGCTGGGGGCAGAGAACAGCCCAGGAGCAGCCAGCAGTTAGCTTAAGTCCTCAGGAAGAAGGGGACAGTCGGGACAGTCGGCTCAAGGACCAGCAGCCAGGAACGTGGTGAAGAACTTGGCTCTGAGGTGGGCCCATGGTGTAGCTGTGGTGTGTGTGCCAGAGTGGCCTCCAAGCGCACCCTGGAAGGTGATCCAGAGACCATGGAGCAGAAAGGCTTACTTGTCAGAGTGAGCTTCTGGAAGCCCACCAGTGTCAGATCAGTGCAAAATAAGAAGCGGGACGAGGGTGGAAAGGTCAATGCGCTTAAAATACAGGGAAGTGGGGTGACGGTGAGGAGACCCCTGCCTGGCCCTGGGTCCTCCATGTTCACAGCTCCTGTCTCTCTCAGCCACATCAGCTCCCGGCTAATGGTAGGCTTGGGGGACCATGGTGGACGTTTGGGCAAGAGTCCTGGAGATGGAAGGTGCTTGTCAGTCATACACACTGGTTTATAAACAATTGAAGGCAGGGCTGCCCTGCCCAGCTGATGAGCCTCCTGCACAGCTGAGGACTTGATTTGCATTTCTAGGAGAGACCATGTAGGGTGCCAGAATGATGTCAACAGAGGGTGGCCAGATTAAGACCTCATGAATCTTCTGGCTGTGTGTATCTCGCTTATATTTAGTGCTGATGGATAGCAGGTGCCTCTTAGTTTTGCCATCACATTCTGTGTTCAACTTAGATACACACTACTTCCACATACCTTTCATTAACACAACTTACGACTTCTGTCTACGTCTGTATTTGCTCACTCTCTATACTTAACGCACCTTAACTGGTTTGCCTCTCTTACAAACTACATGCTCATTTATATTCTATAGCAGAATTGGATATCCTCAAAAGCAAATGTACATTCCAAGCTGTTATCTACATGTGTGCATCTCTTAGACTGAGGCAGGTTACAAAGTGGGGGAAGGGCAGGCCCTGAGTCGGAGTGGATGCTTCCATCAAATAGGCTTAGGTGTTCTCTTGATCTCTTGATGAGTGTTATTTTCCTCCTGTATAAAGGGATTACTCACTAGACAGCCCCCACGGGGGATGGCAATGATTACATAAGACACATGAAGTGCCTAAGGAACTCTCGAAACACTATCCTTCTGAGGCTTTCATGGAAGCTCCATTTCGTAGGCATGGTTGATTAATTCACCAGTCACTGGTGGTTAACTCAATCTTTGGCCCCTCTTTCCTCCCTGGATGTGGAGGGTGGGGCTGAGAGGATCCAGGAGGAGTCACCTCATTAGCATACACTCAGGTGGGGTTGAAAGGGGCATATTAGAAATAACCAAGATGCTCCTATCACATCTCAACTACTCAGGGGATTGCAAGGGTTTTAGGCGCTTCCTCCTAGAAACCTGGATAGCCATCCTGAGGCTATCCGAGATCCACCAGGAGTCACCTCATTAGCATGCACTCAGGTGGGGTTGAAAAGGGCATATTAGAAATCACCCTTTTCAACCCCTGAGATGCTCCTATCACATCTCAACCACTCAGGGGACTGCAAGGGTTTTAGGTGCTTCCTGCTAGAAATCTGGGGTGAAGACCAAATGTATATTTCTAATCCCATTACAATATCACCACTGTGTTAACCGAAGTTTCTTCCTTTTAATCAGCAGTGCCAAGAGGAGCTGGGGTGTCAGCATCTCTGCATCTGAAAGGGTAGATGGTGCTTGGCCTGTGATCCTTGGCTGAGGCGCTATGGTCAGACTCTGCCAGACCCTGCTGCTGCTGGTGGCCACTGTGGCCCTTGCATCCAGAGGAGTCCACGCCTGGGGCTCAGTGAAGGTGGTGAGGACATTCCAAGACATCCCTCAAAACTACGTCTATGTGCAGCAGGCACTCTGGTTCGCCATGAAGGAGTACAACAAGGCCAGCAGAGATAAGTTCAGCTTTAGGGCACTGAAGGTTCTGAAGAGCCAAGAGCAGGTGGGTGGGGTGCTTGCCCCTTGCCCTTTCACTCCCCACCCTCCGTGTCAACAAACAGAGTCGAATTCTGTAAAATATTTAAAGGGGTTTATTCTGAGCCAAATGTGAGTGACCAAGGCCTGTGATACATCCCCAGAAGGTCCTGAGAACATGTGCCAAGGTGGTTTGTGGCTTAATATTGTACAGTTTAGGGGGACAGCAATTACAGGCATACATCAATCAATACACGTAGGTGTATATTGGTTTGGTTCAGAAAGGCAGGACAACTGGAAGTAGGGACTTCCAGGTCATAGGTGGATTAAAGATTTTGTAGTGGTCAACTGGTTGAAAGAGTTAAGTTGTTACCTTAAGACCTGGAATCAATAGAAAGGAATGTCTGGGTTAAGATCACAGGTTGTGGAGACCAAAGTTAATCATGCAGATGAAGTCTCCAGATAGCAGGCTTCAGAGAGAATAAATGGTAAATGTCTCTTATTAGACCTTAAAAGGTGCCAGACTTTTAGTTAATTCTCTTCTGGATAAGGAAAAGACCTGGGACAGGAAGGTGATTCTCTATAGAATGCCAATTTACCCCCACAAGAGCTGGATTTGCAGGGCCATTTCAAAATTCATCAAAGAAATATATTTTGGGGTAAAATGCCTCTTTCAAGACCTGCTATCTGTCACAGATGCTATACTAGAGTCCAGTTGGAATTTGGTATCTATTGCTACGTAGAGTATGTTTTGTCAGTCCTAAGACCTCTTTTTTAATGTTAAAGCTGGTCAGTTGTTTCTGAATTCCAAAGGGAGGAGGGTATAATAAGACATATCTGACCTCTTCTTCCCATCATGGCCTAAACCAGTTTTTCAGTTTTACTTTGGAATGCACTTGAGTGAGAGGGGGTCCATTCAGTCACCTGAGAGGTCTTAGAATTGTATTTTCAGTTTACATCAGTCGGAACAGAGCCCAGTATCTGTGGATGGCTGTTGAAACTAGGAGTGGGAGACACAACTGAGAGATGCCTTTAGCCACAATATATTCATTTTATTTTAGGAGTTTTTGAAGGAAAACAAATTCTATTTCATCGTTTGCTATTCTGAGATGGAGGTGATACATAAAATATCCATTAAAATCACTTAAAAGTGGTATAGTCACATCAAAAAGCAGAGGTAAGAGCCCAGAAGGCAGGTTGAAGGGAGCACGTTTGGACCATCTGTGCCTCATCAATGTGGGCCGTGGCAAGGATGGGTTAGGACACAGCGAGTGAGGTGAGTAACCGTGGGTGCAGCTGATGCTGGGAAAGGAGACTTGATAGAAGGGAGGCTCCTCGTTACAGGAAAACATCCGCTCATAAGTGTGAAAGAAACGGTCTAATTAAAAAAGTACGCCAGCTTCCAGTTGTATCTTCTTAGCACCACCCCAGTCATAATGATTTCAGGAAAAGATCAACAATGAATCCTACAACCACTGGGGGAGAGTGTTTGGTGTGAACCACTGCAGGGATTAATCAGGAAATTTGATCAGCACCTTTCTCACCGTATGCTTAACACCAACACTGAGACAAGTTGGCATCACGTACCTCCTGACATCATGTGTGCAGAGAGGATGCCAGCACCTGTATATGGTATTGTTGCCCGGAATGCATACTTTGAATGTAATCAGAGGAAAAATCAGACAAATCCATAATTCAGGGCATTCTATAAGACCACTTAAAATATCAATATCATGAGAAACAGGGGGAAAATACTAGAAAATTCTTCCCCAACAAAGGAGACTTGAGAGGCATGACAACTGAGAGCAGTAGGTGGTCCTGTATGATATCAGGGTCTACCAGGTCTTCAGTCTGGCTTATGAATTTGAAAAGGAGAGCTTTGTTTCTCTAAAGGCCCAACTAGAAAATTAGTTAGGTCTTTAGAGGAAGGCCTGTGGGGTGGCCATTCTGACAGGCTGGGAGTTGTAGCCTCTGACAGAAGCTGGAAAGACTTACTTTGAGAGGAGAAGCATAAGACAGGAATCTGTGCTGAATGGGTTGGCTAAGTACACATATTTAATAAACTATAGGATGAGTCATGAATATTCATGAATGAAAAATGTATACATGCATAACTGAGCTTCATGCCTCTTCTTGGGTTGCATATGCAAAAAATGATGGTATTAGCATGATCCAAAAGTGGATTTTCAGCCCTGTGATGGCAAAAGCTGAAGCAGTCACAAAAACCCTCACTGTGCATCCTTCACATGTCAGCCAAAACCAGTCCAGAGATGGTGGCCACTTTTCAGGAAGGGATGCCCTGTGAGGCTGCTGAGCTGCCACATCAAAATGCAAAGAAGGAAGGGGGAGTCTGGTCTTGGCCTCAGATGATTCGCCAATGACCATAAAAGAATGAGTTGTTCATTTCTTGTTTTCCAGCGCTGATTTCTGCTTACTCCTTAGGAAATAATTCAAAGTAAAGATTAATGAGGAGGAGACACACTGAGGTATGTCTGACCTCCCATCCCATCATGGCCGGAAACTCAGTTTTTAAGGTTTCTCTGGGGTCCCCTTGACCTAGAAAGGGTCTGTTCAGTCCATTGGAGATTTAGGGTTTTATTTTTATTTCTCATTGGATTTATAAAGGATGTTATTAAGACAATTGATGAGATTTGAATCTGACCTGTATAATAGAAGAGAGCCTTGTACCTGTGTTGAATTTCCTGTGAGAGGTGATTGTCCTGTGGCTTGGCACGTGCCCGAGACAGGACGTGGTGGAACACTGTGAAGGCCCAGGAGTGAGACCAGCCTGCTGGCATCTGAGGAGTGAGAGGGTGGCAGAGGTGGAAGGCGACACTGAGCTCGGGTCATGGAGGCGCTGACATGAAGTTCCATGCTCCTCCTCAAGCTCATCTCTCTGCTGCCTTCCCTTTGACCTTTCCTATCCACGTGTCCAGGCTGCCAGGCCACCTGCCCGACTTTGTTTTCTTATCTGACCAGGAGAGAAGGTTCACTGGGAGGCTGCATCTCCGATAGTGCTGGGACATTAGGCCTCTTCCACACCTTGCCGTGCTCTGTGGGGACCTTGGTTCCCTCTGGTTCTTTCTGTGCGTCTAGTTATGTTGCTTGTGTTGCTTGAGCAGAGGACACTTGTGACCAGGAATGTGCCACCAATGGGCCAGGTTAAAGCCTAAGAACACAGGCTGCCTGCAGCCCTCAGGCATGTTTAGTACCTGTTCTCATAAGTTCCCACCCTCCAGAACTATTCCACTTTCTTGGGTTTCTCCATATCTATGCTTCCCTACTTACATCAATAAAACAGTGTTTTTGGTTTATAGGCAGATGTTTAATAATAAAGTAAATGAAATACCCAGATATCTAAAAAATTATGTACCATTTTGTACTGTTTCTTGTTTGTTTGTTTTTTTCTGTGAATGAATGTTTTATTTTTCAGTTCACTGTGAGCTCTTGAATGTAGGTAGTAATTCAAAAGAATCAGATAGAAACAAATTCAGTAAGAGACTACAACACAAGTATTTAAAATTCCTTGACCTTGCAGTTATATACTGCTGGAAAAAAGTGCAGAAAAAGATGTTTAAAAGTGTACTGTCTCCTAAACAACACAACATAAAAGAAAAAAAAATTCTTGATGACAGTTCAGCATAAACTTAATAATATACACATAGGCTTTATGAAAAGAAAATAGTCATATTTTATTGGGAGATATAAGTTAAAAATACAAAGATCTGTATCAGGGATTGGCCTGCTGCAGGCTTTTAAACAGAATAGTTACAGAGACAGCTTGGCCTGCAAAGCCTAAAGTCTTTACTACCAGGCCCTTTAAGGAAAAGTTTATAGATGCTGCTGATTCTTTTGGATATTTGAAGCAATTTTATTTATTTTTTTCTTGACATATTAAATGTTTCTATTTGTTTGTAAGGCGCATAACATGATGTTTTGCTCTATGCATTGTGAAATGACCACCACAGTCAAGCTAATATGAGTGCTGGTACTGAGCAGCATCCCATCCCCAGCAGCCTGGAGCCACACAACAGTGAGAGAATTCTAGTTTACTCGGCACCAGGGCTGGTCGCTTTCCCCAGGTGCATTCAGGTCTCACAGCTCACTAAATTAGAACTATTTTCTTATACTTTACAAAGGAGGAAACAGTCACAGAAAGGTTTAGTAACTTGCCCAGAGCCACACAGCTAGATTTAAAGCCAGGCTGAGCCAGGCGTGGTGGCTCACATCTATAATCTGAGACTTTGAGAGGCCGAAGTGAGAGGATTCCCTGAGCCTGGGATAAGCTTGGCCAGCATGGCAAGACTTCATCTCTAAATTAGAAAAAAAAGAAGTAAAAGTAAAAGAAAATTAGCTGGGTGTGGTGGCACCTGCCTGTAGTCCCAGATACTCAGGAGGCTGAGGTGGGAGGATTGCTTGAGTCCAGGAGCTCGAGGTTGCAGTGAGCTGCAGTAGTGCCACTGAGCTCCAGCCTTTATCTTTCATCAAAAAGATAAAAGAAAATGAATAAAAATAAAATAAACTCAGGCTGCTGTGCTCTTCTTCATCAGCACCTGTCTCTGAATAATGCTTAACGGAGCAAAAGTGGTGGGGAAAAGTGCAGCCACAGGGAAGGGCAGGGAAGGGGCTTCCAGATGGCCAGGAGTCAGAAGCGCCTGTCTGTGTAAAGACTGAGGGGCTCCTTCGCAGCCAGAATCCCACCTGCTTCCATTCCTGAGCAAGCAGGATTAGGGTCAAGATAGGATTAGTGGTTGCTTGGCAGCTGATGGGTATGAATTAGAACTCTTAGTTTTTAATTGTAATTTCACTTAGATGTATGACTCAAATATACGGCAGTGGTTTGCAACTATGGGTGGAGGCTTTTGCTCCTTAAGAGAGTTTTGACAATGCCTGGTGACATTTTTTTTGTTGTTATGACCTGACCAGAGTGGGCTCCTCCTGACATCTAGTGAGGGGGAGGCTCGGGATGCTACCAACCATCCTGCAGTGCACAGGGGAGCCCCAAAACAAAGAGGGATCCAGCCCAAATCTCAGTAGCTCTGAGGTTAAGAAACTTGATAGACGGTCACCAGAAAGTTCTAAGAGTACAACTGAAACTTGTTAACAAAATGAAAGCAAACCCCCAATTTTTTGCATTTCCAGTCTGGCTTGTCATTCTTGAGGTCACCACTAAGAGCAGCGTGTTCTGTCCTTCCAGATATTTCCTACGTACTCACGTATGCATCTGAAATGTTTAAAAGCATATTTTATAGTCACACAATTATGCTTTATATGCTATTCTGTACTTATTTTTTTGCCACTTAAAACATGTCTTGAAAAAGCTACATAAATACACTTAGATCCACCTCCTGGTTGTATTTCATGAGGTGATGTGCTGTAATTTTTTTTTGCCCACCTCTTAATGGACCATGAGGTTTGTTGACAGGGAAAGTGAAACAATGAATATTCCTTTCTATGTGTTACTATATACTGTTGTGGGAATTCAAGCTGAGAAGAGCAGAGAGATCAAGAGACACAGGAAAGTTTCTTTCTTTCTTTCTTTTTCTATTACTATACTTTAAGTTCCGGGGTACATGTGCAGATCGTGCAGGATTGTTACATAGGTATACACGTGCCATGGTGGTTTGCTGCCTCCATTCCTCCCCACCCTCCCCCACCCCGTTACCTACATTAGGTATTTATGCTAATGTTATCCCTCCCCAATCCCCCCACCCCCTTATGTGGCCAAGAGAATTTCTTTATTGGAGCTCCAGCTAACGGTGGCCTTCCTGTCTGAATGGCCACCAGCCCTGAACAAAGAGAACACATCGCTTTTACACAATTTGATGGGAGAAAACAAGGCAGGAAACAGGTTTTGGACAAAAACAGTTAATCAAGTTTTACAATTTTGGGCTTTGTGGTCATTTCACTCTATTATCTCGCAGCTGAGGTCGGGGGTCGAAAGGTTGAGGAGGACACCCAAGGAGATGGGAAGAACAGGAATTGCATAGGTATGTGCAGGCGGCAGACCCAAAGATATGCTCTGCTGCTCTTATCTATGTAGAGAGGGTGGTACCAGGTCTGCTTTGCCTCTGCTTTCTCTACATTCAGGTTTCATGACTAGCCCGAATGTGGGCCGTGAGATAAGTTTGCAGCTGGAGTTAGCTGGGCTAAGCTGGGAGGGATTACTTACTTCTGCTTACTACGATTTTTCCTAATGACCTAGTCCTACTGTTAATTATTACTTATTCTATTTCAAGTCTGTCTTTAATTTTATTTTCCTCCTCGATGTAGCAGGAGCGGCTGTGGGAAACGGATCTCTCGGACACCGAATATGGGAGGAAGGAGTTTAATTCAGCCAGGAGCAAGGTGGCATAGCTGTCTCAACAGCCAAGCTCCCCTAACAAAGGAAGATTCCTTCTTTATATAGGCTTATACTTTAGATGTTACACGTGGAAGAATCTTAGGTTTATAGCTTAGCATATGAAAAGGGTTTCAGTTTACAGTCTTAGGAATTACATATGAAAAGGGCTACAGTTTACAGTCTTAGGAATGAAAAGGGGAAGTTGACCTGAGATGCCTGGGTCTCCCTCTTCATCAATACTGTGAGGTTAAAATCAGATGTCAACTTGACTGGATTGAAGGCGCCTGGATGGTTGGTTAAGTATTTTTTCGATGTGTGTCTGTGAGGGTGCTGCCAGAGAAGATGGACGTTTGAGTGGGTGGACTGGGAGAGGAAGACCCACCCTCAGTGTGGATGGGCACCATCCAATCGGTTGCCAGTGTGGCTAAGACAAAATAGGCCAGGTAGGAGAGGAGGATGGCTTTGCTTGCTGAGGTTTCTGGCTTTGTCCTTCCTGCCCTGGATGCTTGCTTCGCCTGTCCTTGGACATCAGATTCCAGGTTCTTCAGCCTTTGGACTCTGAGACTTGCACCAGTGGCTTCCTGGGACCTCTTGGGCCTTTGGCTGCACTACCAGCTTCCCAGGTTTTGAGGCTTTTGAACTTGGAATGAACCACCACTGTCCCCTCTTTCCCAGCTGGCAGATGGCCTATGATGGGACTTTGCATGGTAATTGTGTCAGCCAATTCTCCCTAATAAACTCCTTTTATATACAAATCTAGTCTATTAGTTCTGTGCCTCTGGAGAACCCTGACTCATATGGATAGGTATCCTGAATTTGAATTCATTGGTTGAAGAGTACATTTGCAAAATACTGGCAAATTGCCTCTTAAAAGGGCTCAGTCACCTTAGATTTTTGGCAAGGCTGCAGGTCTGAGTACCTCCTGCCTCTTGTCTTCACCAGCTGTGGTCTCATTTTGTCTTTCAGATGTTTGCCAATCTGACAAACACAAAAATAACATTTTTTAATTCCCCTGTAGAGTGAGGAGTTGTCTTTCATTGAATTTGTCTGCAATATATGTTTGCTTCTAAGAATTGTTTCCCTTTTTCTTTTGCACTGCTTGTCTTGCTCTTACAGAATTGTAGATGTTCTTTATGTATTATTCATATTAAATTGTGGTTCTCATATGTACTGTCAATATTTTGTACTTGCCTGTCTGTTGCTTGTAGTTTAATTTTACTTACAGTGTCTTTAGGATTTTTTTTTTTCAATTTGAAGTAATAACATTTATTTTTTCTTCCCATATGTTGTTTGAAGTTTATATCTTGCTTAAGAAGTTCTTTTCCATTTTTGAGTATAACAAGTTACAATTTTTCTAAGACATTTATAATTTTACCTCAGTAATGTATCTTGGAATTATTTTTATTTATGGTGTGAGTACTGGATCTAACTTAAACATAACCCTGTCAATAAAAGGTCTCTGTGTTTTGAAAAGCCAGTACACCACAGACTAAGTATCCAGATAGAATCGGGTCTGTTGCAGGATTCTTGATTCTCTTCCTTTGATTAATTTATTAGTTCCTGGGTCAGTATGGTAGAGTTGCTATTGAGTAGGAAAAGTCCTTTACATTATTCTTTTAAAAACCTTTTAAAAATAAGAATGCACATTTATTCCTTAAAATCTTTTTATTGCTTTTTTTTCTTTTAACCATCATATCTCATGACAAAAACCTTTTTATTGCAAAACCAAGACAAAAACAGAAAAGTTCATAACATGTAGATGTTAAGCAGAAAGAATCACTTTAAAATGAACGTTCATGAAATGACTCCCCATATAGTCTGGAAAGAACATCTCAGGCTCCCCAGAATTACACATACTACTTTTCCCTGCCCTGACCCAGAAGAAACCTTTACCGTGAACACTGCCTAAGTGTATAGCCCTTGACACCACCGCTTACCTGCTCCTTGAACTTCATAGAAGTGAGATCCCACATTCCGTGTTATTTTGGTTTGGCTGTATCTTTCAATATTATGTTTGTACATTTCATCCATGTTGTGGCATGTAGCAGCATGTTCCTTTTGTTTTTTCAAAATCAAATTTTTTTTAAAAAATTATGTATTTAACGTATACAACATGATATTTTTATATACCTGTAGATAGTGAAATGGTTACTATAGTCGAGTGAATTAACATATCCATCATTACACATTGTTACCTTTTTACTGGGATCAAGATTTCCAAAATCTCCTCTTTTACTAAAAGTCCCAAATACAGTACAGTAATCTTGACTTTGTCCTCATGTTGTGTGACATGGTAATTGCCCCATAAACTGCATACCTCGACCATACCTCGGCTTTCCGTGGAAACTGCTCTCTGTAACCCTAATGTGACAGGCAAGCAGTCCAAACAAACGCCATTTTGTCCCCTGTTTTTAAGACTTGTAATAAGTGACTAAGGTCTGTAATTTCCACCCTACTCAGACAATGTGTAAACTAGTGCTTATCTTGACTTCTGTGAACCAGTTAAGTAACAATCGGAATGCCCAAAGTCCCCTGGCCCCTGGAATATCTGAAGCCCCTCACCATCACCCCCGCCTAGGAGGTGGTTTACAGAATGTCCAAAGTCCCCTGGCCCTCGGAATGTCCAAAGCCCCTCGCCCTCACCCTTGCCCAGGAGGTGGTTTAAGGGCATAAAAGGTCTTGACACCCTCCTTTCGGAGCCACAGGTTAGAGAGATGTGAGTCCTCCATGGCCGCTAGCAATAAAGACCCTGTAATTTGGCCTAGTCTTTGTCTCAGCGGTGATTTCGTGCTCACTGGATTACAATAGTTGTACACAGAAACTCTAGACTTGTTTGTCCTACATATCTGTGACTTTTTATCCTTTGACCTATATCTCCCCATTTCTTCCTTGACCCACTTCGCTTTTTATGTTAAGTGAAATAAACCAGACACAGAAAGAAAAACACTACATGATCTCATTTATGTGTGGAATCTGAAAGAAGAAAAAAGTATGTTTGTTCTTACTGCTGCAGAGTATTTCATTACATAAGCACACCCCCATGTATTTATCCTGCTGTTGTTGATTCATATTTGGGTTGTTTCTGGCTTTGACTGAACTAGTAGTGACACTGTACACACACAAGCATACCTTGTGGATACTGTGCCTTCAGTTCCAGAACACTGCAATACAGTGAGTCACACACACAGTTTGGACTCCCAGTGCCAATAAAGTTATGTTTATACTCTACTGGAGTCTATTAAGTGTGCAATAGCACTAAATCTAAAAATATATACCTTAGTTAAAAATACTTTATTGTTAAAAATGTGAATGATATCTAAAGCTTATGCCAATTGTAATCTTTTGCTGGTGCAGAATCTTGCCTCAATGTTGGTGGCTGCTGACTGAGCAGGGTGGTGGCCACTGAAGGTTGGGGAGATGATGGCAGTTTCTCAAAATAAGACAATAGTGAGGTTTGCCACATTGATTGACTTAATTCCTGTAGCACGGGATTGTTATAAGCAGAATTTTTGATCCTGCAAAAGAAGCAGTACTGGAATACAAATTTCCTCAGAAAGGCAATTGACTTCCATAGAAGGATGCAGCTCGCAGATGGAACAATGGCAAGTGGACGCCTGGACAAGGAGGGGAAGAGGTACTTATGCCTGTCAGAGGTCATCCCTACTGTTGTGTTGTTTCCCTATTTGCTAGGGTTGGACCACACAAACTAGGCTAATCCTGATTGACTATTTTAAAGAGAGTAGGGGTCCGAGCTGGAGTAGCAGGGTGGGTGGTTTAGTGGGAAGGACAGTTATGGGCAGGTCAGAACAGGTAGCCAGGTGTGACCTAGGTTAAAGAAGGTGACTGGAACAAGTGACCGAAGCAGATGACTGGGATGAGTCAGGATGGAGCCAGAGCCAGAGCCAGGGGCCGGGGGAACACATGTGAACTACTGATTAGAATTGGTGGAGAAGGTTATTTACTGGAACTACAAGGAAGTTAAACTTTAAAATAGAGAATTAAAGAATAAGAGAGCTGAACATACTGACATACTGATTCTTGGAAGAGAAACCTGGGGTTCACTATATCTAACATGATGGTGTTTGATAGCATTTTACCCACAGTAGAACTTTTTTAAAAATTGGAGTCAACCCTCTCAAACCTTACAGCTGCTTTATCAACTCAGTTTGTGTAATAGTCTAAATTTTTTGTTGTCATTTCAACAATATTCACAACGTTTTCACCAGAAATCAATTCCATCTCAAGAAACCATTTTATTTGCTCATCTCTAAGAAACAGGTCCTCGTCTATTCAAATTTTATTATGAGATGGCAGCAATCAGTCACATTTTCAGGCTCCACTTCTAATTCTAGTTGTCTTGCTATTTCTACCACATCTACAATTACTTCCTCCACTGAAGTCTTGAGTCCCTCAAAGTCATTCATGATGGTTGGATCAAATTCTTCCAAATTTCTTTTAATGTTGATATTTTGATCTCCTCCCATGAATCACAAATATTCAGAATGGCATCTAGAATGGCGAATCCTTTCCAGAAGGTTTTCAACTTACTTTGCCCAGATCCATCATAGGAATCACTCTTTATGGAAGTTACAGCCTTACGAAACGTTTTCCCAAAATAGCAACCCTTGAAAGTTGAAATTACTCCTACAGAAGGATGTTGTATTAGCAGACGTGGAGACAATATAAATCCTTGTATACAAAGCGCTGGGGTGACCAGGTGCATTGTGAAAGAGCAGCAATACTTTGAAGGGAATTGTGTATGTGCTTCTTTTTTCTTTTAGCATTATGTCTCAGTAGTAGGCTTAATATATTCAGTAAAGCATGCTGTAAACAGAAATACTTGCATCCAAGATTTGTTGTTTTCTCATACGTAGAGTAGATTTAGCGTAATTCTTAAGTGCCTTAGGATTTTCAGCATAGTAAATGAGCATTGGCCCCAACTTAAAATCACCAGCTGCATTAGCCTCTAACAAGAGAATTAACCTGTCGTTTGAAGCTTTAAAGACAGACACTGACTTCTCTCTAGTTACGAAAATACTAGATGGCATCTTCCTCCAGCAGAAGGCTGTTCGATCTACATTGAAAATCTCATTTGTGTAGTCACCTCCATGAATGATTTTAGCTGCGTTTTGGGGATAACTTGCTGCAGCTTCTACAGGAGCACTCGCTGCTTCACCTTGTACTTCTACATTATGGAGATGGCTTCTTTTGTTAAACCTCATGAACCAGTCCCTGCTAAATTCCAACTTTTCTTCTGCAGCTTCCTCACCTCCCTCAGCCTTCATAGAATTAAGGCTTCGTAGGGCCTTGGTCTGGACTAGACGACTAGACTGGCTTAAGGGAATGTTGTGGCTAGTTCCATCTTCCATCTGGACCATTAAAACTTTCTCTGTATCACCAATAAGGCTGTTTTTCTTTCTTATCATTTATGTGTTCACCAGAGTAGCACCTTTAATTTTTTTCCAAGAACTCTTTCTTTGCATTCAAAGCTTGGTTAACTGTTCGGTGCAAGAATTCTAGCTTTCAGCCTGTCTTGGATTTCAACATGCCTTCCTCACTAAGCTTAATCATTTCTAGCTTTTCATTTAAAGTGAGATATGGATATCTCTTCTTTTCACTTTACAACGAGGCAACAGGAGGGTTGTTAGTTGGCCTTATTTCAGTATTACTGTGTCTCAGAGAATAGGGAGGCCCAAGGAGAGGAGACAGCTGGGGAGCAGCAGGAACACACACATTTATAGATTTAAGTTCACTGACTTATATGGTCATGTCACAGTGCTTCAAAACAATTACGTAGTAACATCAAAGACTACTCATCCCAAGTTACCATAACAGATATAAAGAAAATTAAAAAGATTGAAACATTGTGAGATTTGCCAAAAAGTGACACAGAGAGAGGAAATGTACATATGCATGTTGGGGACATGGCACTGAAATTGGGACATGGCACTTGACTTGAAGTTGCCATAAACATTCAATTTGTAAAGAACACGGTGTCTATGAAGCATGATAATTCCAAGCACAACAAAATGAGATGTGCCTCTGCTTGTACATGGCATGCCTTTGAAGTTAGGTATACATCCGAAAGTGAAATTGCTGAATTCAAGGGTGTGCACATCTCTCTCTGACCTCTAACCCAAGATTTAAAGGGCTCGTGTGAGTAGGTCAGGTCAGCCAAGTCAATCTCCCTAGTTTTGAACTCAGCTCTTCCCTAGAGGATAGCCTAATCACAGAAGTCAAATCCATCCTGTTCATAGTCCTAGGGATCCCACAGGGCATACACAACATGGAGCAGGACTCCTGGGGGCGTCTTAGAGTTCTGCATACCACACTCCTTTTGTTTAATGCCTAGGAAACTTTTCTAGAATTTCTAAAAAAATTCTCAGTATTTTGTCAGTTGTCTCTAGGACAGTTACTGTGCTTAATTTGGTCATTCTCTTTAATGTATTCTCTTCCCTAAGTCTTGTAAACCTTGTTTCTTGTTCGTTTTTCAATAAAGTCCACTTTTGCCATTGAGCTGCTCCATTTCCCCAAGAGGCTCTCCTTGAACAAAGGGCTGCGAGGGGCTTTATGGCAGGTAGAATGCCCTGAGATGCAGAAATTTTGGAGGAATCTGCATTTCAATAGGGTGTGGATACTAAGATTGGCAAACAATAGGAGACTTTAGAGAGCATCAGTATAAATACACACTGAACAGGTTCTAGTTCTGGGTCATAGTTTTATTTCCTCAATATCTATTGATTAGATGTGAAGATGCTATAAGCACCGCTGAATGAAGAGACCACCTAAACAGGCTTTGTGTGAGCAACAAGACTGTTTATTCACCCAGGTGCGAGTGAGCTGAGTCCAAAAAGAGAGTCAGCAGAGGGTGATGGGATAGGACCTGGTTTTATAGGTTGGGGGTAGGTAATGGAAAGGGGGGCGGTGTCACAGTGTCCAATGTCACAAGGTTGACTTGTCAGTTGAGGCAAGAAAAATGGTAGAATTTTTCCAGGTCGGTTAATCAGATCACAGGGTCCAGGGTCACAAGGTCAACTTATCAGTTGAGGCAGAACAATGGTGGAATGTTGCAAGGTTGGTTAATCAGGCACTGCAGGAGCTAGCTAATCTTCTCCTTTTGTGGTTTTCTTGTTATCTAATACTTTCTGGCTCCAGGAGGGCCAACTGGAGGTGTATGTGTGGGTCACAGGGTCACCAAGGCTTGACTATGGTGTAGTCCATGGTGCAGTCAAAAGACCTTGCATTCCTGCCTTTTCATATTAATAATATACAGGTAAAAAAGTAAAAACTAGAAAAAGTGGGGAGGAGTGAAATTTTGGGGGCAGTAGAGGAGGTGATGGGCTATGTTTCTCAGGGCTTCCTTGAGTGGAATTGGGAACAGTGTGGAAACCTAAAAATGGGAGAGATTTTAGACTCTCAAGAGATTTGGGGGCAAGGGGTGATATTGTGGGGTTGTTTGAAGGAGCATTTGCCATATTGACTGATTGGTTATAGCTTGGATACGATTCTGTAGGAATTGAGAGATTAGTCAGAAAAGGCAAGGTCCGAATAAGAGAAGGAGAAGGATAGACATGAGGGGGGCTGCTAACCATAGGAGCTGTGATGCCCAGTTAGAGAGTGGCCAGCTAGGTCCAGAATAATCGTTTGCCTGATTAGCGAGCTTTTGGGCCCTGCCTTTAAGTCTTTTCATGGCGTCATATACAAGGCCGGATTGGTTTAGATAAAACTAGCATTCCTCATTTAGGAATAGACAGAGTCCTCCTTTCTCAGCAGTCAATAGATAGACGCCTCAGTGATTTTGGAGGACAACTGCCGCCAAGGGATTAACTTGGGTTGGAAGAACAGATAGTTTGAGTTATGTCTGAACTGCGGGTGGAAAATTCATTAGAGAGACTGCGGGATGTGGTGATGGAAGGAGTAGGGCCTGCTATGCCTGTCCCAATTGCAGCAGTGGGGAATCCTAATCCCACACGCAAGGGGATTGATGGAGTGACTCTTTTTTGTCATGTAGGAGTTACAAGGGGGACAGGGAGGCGTTCGTTTCCATCGGCAAGCCGGATTTTGGGAGTAAGGAAAATTAAGGTAGAGATGCCTGTCTTGAAGAAAGGCAGAGGTAGGTAGGGCCACAGAGGAAGAAAGTCCTTGACTGAGGCAGAGCTGAAAGCGTAGACTGAAGAAATGAGAAAGTGCTCTGGGGGGGCTGGGGTCTTGTACCCAGATACCAAGGGAACCAGCAAGGGCTGCGGCTGTTAAAGGTTGTAGTGGGGTTTGATAGGGTAACTGTGTAGAAGGAAAGGTCTTGTTTTCCTGGTATATGAGAAAGCACTTGGTATCTATGAGTAAACATCCACTTTCATTAACAAGGTTAGGTATGAGCAGGCAGGAAGAGGGGCCTGAAGGAGAGTCTGATGAACAAGGGAAGGACAGCCGAGGATGGCATGGGAGACAGGGTAAATGCCTACCTAGGCAAGACTTGCTATTGGCATTCTTTAGAGTGCTAGTGGTGAGGGAAGGCCTTTCTGTAATGCGAAGCTGGTGTGTTCCTATTTCTTGGTTAACGTGGGTGACAGGGCCTTGGAGGTGAAGTGTAAAGGAACACAAGAAGGTGGGAGGTCTCCTGGGGGAATTCCATCAGGTGAGTGCTGGGAGATGCATAAGGGAGCGGCAATAGGGATAGTTGTTTGTGTGGTTAGTGGTCCAAAAACGAGGGGTGTGGAGTTGACATAAGGGAAAAGATTACGTAAGTAGGTGGGAAGAAGAGAATCAGCCTGTTGTATGAGACATCTGGGGTGATTGTGTTGAACCTTTCTAGGAGGTAGAGGAGTTCTTCCAGGGGGTACAGGTGGGGTTGTTGAAGGAAGTCTGGAGGTATAAAGAGACAGGAGAGTTTGCCCAGTTTACTGGTAGGGCAGGGATGGCTGTGTAGGAGGAAGAGGAGAGGGATATGCATAGCTAACATCACTGGCCAAGGAAGGGTTTGAAATAGTTAGAGAGAATGGGTTAGGTTGATGGTATGTTGGAGGTAGTTAGGTAGGAGTAGAGGGTAGCAGGAGAACAGGAGTGAGATTAAGAGTGAGTATAAAAGAAAACAAGAGGACTTCATCAGGGTGGAAGAACTGGAGAGTTCCCTGCCACAGAAGGTCATCTGTCCACTCGAAGAGAGATTAAGGGTGGCAGCTTGAGGGTAAAACCATGAAATGTCAGCTGTAAGTGCTTGGAGGAAAAGTGTATCCCAGCAGTGTGAACAAGAGCAGGGCATGTCAAATAATAGAAACAGAGACTTTCTGAGGTGTGGTTGAAGGAGCAGGGGCGACTGTGTTACATAGTGGTGTTGGGAAAAAGATGCCTTATGAAAGTGAAAGAAAGGCATGTTAGGTTTATATAGGGTTACTCTTCCACTTTGGGGATATGAGTGAGTTTAAGAGAAGTGGGGGAGAGTACTTGTGATTTCAAGGAGGAGTCAGGCCGATTGTCTGATGGACACAGCTTTATCCTGGAATGATGGACCCACTGGGGAGGGTCTTGTGGACGGACGGTGGCTGGGGTGCTATAGAGGACCAGGAAGGGTCCTGTCTGCCGAGATTGCAGAGACCGAGGGGTTAGGCTGTTAACTAGGACTGACCTTCCGGCTAGGGTGTCTTCATATGGCTGGCTATCTGAAGTGGATAAGAGGAAATTAGCAGCCTGGTGGATTTCATGTCTGGCCTGTTGGAGGACTGGAAGATAGTCACCAAGAGGACTGGTGTCTGGAATAAGGTTAGGCCCAAACAGAAAGGTGTGGTCATATAGGAGTTCAAAGGGGCTATACGCTGTGGGTTCTTTAGGAGTGGCTCGAATCCTGAGAAGAGCAAGAGGTAGGACTGTTCAGTCTTTTTTCAGTTGGAGGCTGACTTCGGTGAGATGTGTTTTTAAAAAGGTGTTGGCTTTCTACTTATCCCGAGGACTGAAGGTGGTATGGGCGTGGAGAGTCCACTGGATGCCAAGGGCCTGGGAGACTGGGTAATTTGGCTAATGAAGGCTGGTCCTTGTCAGATTGTACAGAAGTAGGAAGACCAAATCAGGGGATTATGTCAGTTAGGAGAGAAGAGATAAATGCAGTAGCTTTTTCGGACCCAGTAGGAAAGGCTTCAACTCATCTGCTGAAGGTGTCAATCCAGATGAGAAGGTGAATTTGTGGACATGGGGCATATGAGTAAAATCCATTTGCCAGTCTTGTGTGGGGATACATCCCCTGGCTTGATGTGTAGGAAAAGGAGGGGGGTTAAGGAAGCCTTGAGGAGTAGTATAGTGACAGATAGAACATTGAGATGTGATTGTTTTCAGGATTGATTTCCATGATGGAAAAGAAATGAGGGGCTCTAAAAGACGGGCTAGAGGCTTGAATCCTATGTGAAAATGATTATGAAAGGATGTGAGGATAGAGTACGCTTGTCAGGCAGGGAGAAGGAATTTTCTATGGTCTAAGAACCACTCCCTTTGAGTAGGGAATGACTGATAGGTTAAGGTTTCGGAGGGAAAGCAGGTGGGAGTGACAGATGAGAAGGAGAAATACTGGCCATGAGGGCAGGTACTGGACTGTTAGCTGCTTCTTTAGCTGTTTTATTGGCATAGGCGTTTCCTTGGGTAATGGGGTCTGACAGGTTTTGGTGCCCTTTGCAGTGAACGACTCCGGCTTTGGCTGGAAGGAGAGCAGCTTTAAGAAGGGTTTTTATTAAGGAGACATTGATAATAGAGGACCCTTGTGTAGTGAGAAAACCTCTTTCTGCCCATGTAACAGCATGGTGGTGAAGGATGCGGAAGGCGTATTTAGAGTCAGTGTAAATGCTGACCTGTAACCCTTTTGTAAGTGTGAGAGCCCGGGTGAAGGTGGTAAGTTCAGCTTTTTGGGACGTGGTAGAGGCGGGTAGTGTGGCAGCCTCGATAATCGATGAGTGGGATACAATAGCATAGCCAGGTTTGGCCAGTGCCAACCGACTGGGCTTTGAAGAACTGCCGTCAGTAAACCATGTGTGGTGTGGATCTGGGATTGACTGGGAAGAGAGAAATACGGGGAAAGGGGGCAGATGCTATGTGGATAGTGAGATGCAATCATGCAGATCAGGACTTGCACTGGGTGTTAAATGAGAGGCTGGCTTGAGGTTAGGTCCAAGAGCAATGGTTACTGTGGGGGTTTCAATAAAGAGTACTTCAAGCTGGAGGAGGCGAGGGGCTGAAAGTAAGTGTGTAAGGTGTGAAGAAGAAACTACACTTTGGAGGTTGTGTGAGCTGTAGAGGGTCAGTGGGGTGCAGCCTGTAATTTTAAGGGATGGTAGGAGTATTACAGCCGGGCCACCACGGCGTGTAGACATGACAGCCAGCCTCGGACTGTGAGGTCAAGACAAGAAGGTGCTGGTCATCGGCCTGGCTCTTGTTAAGAACCCCAACTGTGCAGCCTTTTACTTGTGTCGTGTGAAGGGAGAAGGGTTGGGAGGAGTTGGGGAGCGCTGGTGGAGGGGCTGTTTCTAAGGCCTTCTTTAGTGAAGGAAAGGAAGAATGGGGGAAGGATTTGGGGTCCATGGGGTCAGCTAAGTTTCCTTTTGTAAGTTTATAAAGTGGTTTGGTTAAGAGGACAAAACCTGGTATCCAGAGACAAAAATATCCTACAATGCCTAGGAAGGAGAGAAGCTGTTGTTTAGTGAATGGGTTGAGGTTTGGGAAATTAACTGGATACGGTTGACAGGGAGAGCGCGTGTATGCTGATGGAGGATACCGAGGTAAGTAATGGATGAGGAAAAAATCTGGGCTTTAGAGGGGGATACATGGTACTCCTTGAAGCACAGAAGCTGAAGAGGCAGTTAAGTGTCTTTCCAAGAAGATTCGTAAGAGGGACTGCAAAGAAGATTGTCCACATGTTGAATGAGGTGGGAGGCAGATGGATAGAAGGAGGTCACGGGAAAGGGCTTCTAAAGTAGTGTGGGCTATCTCTGAGACTTGGGACAGAACGGTCCAGGTGAGTTGTTGAGACTGGTGGGGTGTCGGGGTCAGTTCAAGTGAAGGAAAAAGAAGCTGAGAGGAGGGGTGTAAGGGGATGGTGAAAAAGGTGTCTTTAAGGTCAAGAGCAGAAGAGTGTCTTGTGGAAGGGGGTATGGAGGATAGGAGGGCGTAAAGGTTTGGAACAACAGGATGAACGGGAGGTACAATCTGATTGATGAGGCAAAGGTCTTGGACTAGCCTATAGGATTTGTCTGGTTTTTGGCCAGGGAGGATAGGGGAATTGTAAGAAGAGTTTGTAGGCTTTGAAAGGCCATGTGGTAACAGACAGTGATAACAGGCTTTAGGCCTTTTAAAGCCTGTTGTGGGATGGGATACTGGCGCTGGGCAGGGTAAGGTTGATTAGGTTGTCATGGGATGATAAGAGGTGTGTGGTCGGTTGCCAGGGATGGAGCGGATGCGTCCCATACCTTTAGGTTGAGGTGAGGAGATGTGATGGGGGTTGTGAAGGAGATTTTGAATCAGGTAGAAGGGTGGCAATGAGATGTGGCTGTAGTCCAGGAATAGTTAAAGAGGCAGATAATTTTGTTAAGATGTCTCGACCTAGTAAGGGGACTGGGCAGGTGGGGATAACTAGGAAGGAGTGGGCAAAGGAGTGCTGCCTGATTTGGCACCAGAGTTGGGGAGCTTTAAGCGGTCTAGGAGTTTAAGGGGTCTGGAAGGCCGTCAATATCCACAACAGTTATGGAGGCAAGGCACGGGCCCTTCAAAGAAGGCAATGTGGAGTGGGTAGTCCCTGTACTGATTAAGAAGGGGATGGACTTACCTTCTGCTGTAAAAGTTACATGAAGCTTGGCGTCCGTGATGGTCCAGGGGCTTCCGAGGTCATGAAGCAGCATCAATCTTCTGCTGCTAAGCTGACATCTGGGAAGGAGTCGGTCAGAGACTTTTGGGTTTGAGCTCTAGGTGCAGCTGCGGCATGAGTTGGGCAGCCCGACTTCCAGTGGGGTCTTGCACAGATGGGACACGGCTCAGGAGGAATCCCGGGTGCGGGCATGCCTTGTCCCGGTGGCCAGTTTTCTGGCATTTGAAGCAAGGTCCTGGGGGAGGAGGTCCTGAAGAAGAGCCTGGATGCTGTGGTTTGGGCGTTCTGGGTTTTTTGAGCTGGAGGGGTGGCTGGGGTGTGTCTTACAGTGGAGGCAAGCATTTGTCCTTCTGAGGTGCGCTGTTGCTTGGCGGCTTCTTTTCTGTTACTGAACACCTTGAAGGCGAGGCTCGTTAGGTCCTGCTGTGGGATTTGAGGGCCAGAGTCTAGTTTTCGGAGTTTTTTCCTAATGTCAGGGGCAGACTGGGTTATAAAATGCATATTAAGAATAAGACCGCCTTCTGGCCCCTCTGGGTCCAGGGCAGTAAATCGTCTAAGGGTGGCTGCTGAACGGGTCATGAACTGGGCTGGGTTTTCATCTTTTCCCTGGGTAGTTTCTTTAAGTTTGTCATAGTTGACAGCTTTATATGCTGATGGTTTTCAGTCCTTCAGCTATGCAGGAGATCATGTAATCTGGCCTGGCTATATCGGGGGAACCTGCCTGGTATTCCCATTGGGGATCTTCCCAGGGAACTTCCCTGGTAGCTTCCTGCAGACTGGGTTCAAGGTGCCACTGATCTTCAGTGCGGGATTGGGCTAGGGTGTAAACCTTTCCGCTCCTTTGGGGTGAGAGTAGAGATGGGGATGACATTTAAGACACTCCAGATTAAGTTAAAGAACTGGGTTAGATATTGGAAATCTTGTATGTATTTAGCAGGATCTGATGAAAAGGAGCCTAACCATTGGCCGATTTGGGAAAGGTCAGATAAAGAGAAAGGAACGAATACCCTAACTATGCCTTTGGCTGCAGCCAACTCTCGAAGGGGGAGTTGTTGGGTAGGGATGGAGAAGTCAGCTGCGGGACTAAACTGTAATCTGGACAGGATGTGAGGTGGGGAGGTGACAGGAGGGGTATAAGGAGGTGGGTTGTGGGCAGAGGAAGAGCTGGAAGGCTCTGAAGAGGGCAGGGTTAGGTCCTGGATTCGGGCCTGGTTCAGACAGGCGGGAGGAGAAAAGTCAGAAGGGTCGATGGACAAGTAGGACTCTGAATCACTGGCAGATGCAGGAGGGGTGAATGGAAGGAAAAGAAGGAAAATTTGGGACAGGTTGCATTACGAGCAGAGATTAGGAAGGGATCAAAGTGTACAAAATGCCTGGACGTATGGCACTTGAGATCATTTGCCCATTTGTTGACAAAAGTTGTCTAGGTCCCACAGAATAGAAAAATTGAAAGTGCTGCTTTCTGGCCATTTGGAACCATCGCCATATTTGTATTGGGGCCAGGCCATATTGCGGAAAAAACGGGACATTTAGGTTTCAGATCGGGCGACAGTTGAAGAGGTTTTAGGTTTTTTAGGAAGCAGGCTAGAGGCGAAGAGTGAGGCGTAGAGGGCGGAATATTGCCCCTAGTGAAGCAAGTAAGTTTTAAGGAGAGAAGTGGAGACAAGGAGGATGGGAGAAGAGCAGCTACCAGGGTTTTCAGTAGGCATCCTTGACTGAGTCCTGGGCTGTAACGTGAGTGAGTGATCAAGGCAGGCGTCCCTGCTGTTGACCAGGCACCAAGGCAAGACTGTTTTCTCTAGTCTGTGACCAACGTTGGAGTTTTTGAGTGCACGGATAGAATGTCTTCTTTGCCTCTACTTAGAAGGAGAAGGATGTAAAGGAAAAAAGAGAGAGGGAGAGACTGTTTACCTGATCTGAAGATGGTGAGAGGGTTGTTGGGCTGGTATGATGCACTGAGGTTGCAGGTGAGTCTCTTCACAGAGGGAGAGTGGGGACAGGGGAATGGTCTCCCAAAGGAGTACCCCTGTCTTGGGTTTTGGCACCAAATATTAAGTACGCTCTGAATGAAGAGGCCATCTAAACAGGCTTTGTGTGAGCAACAAGGCTGTTTATTCACCCAGGTGGGAGTGGGCTGAGTCTGAAAAGAGAGTCAGCAGAAGGTGGTGGGAAAGGACCTGGTTTTATGGGTTGGGGGTAGGTAATGGAAAGTTACAGTTTAGGGTGGTTTTTTGAAAGCCAGAGGGGGGTGTCACAGGGTCCAATGTCACAAGGTTGACTTATCAGTTGAGGCAGGAACAATGGCAGAAAGTCACCAGGTCAGTTAATCAGGCCACAGGGTCCAGTGTCACAAGGTCGACTTATCAGTTGAGGTAGAACAATGGTGGAATGTCACAAGGTCGGTTAATCAGGCACTGCAGGAGCTAGCTATTCTTCTCCTTTTGTAGTTTTCTTGTTATCTCAGACTTTCTGGCTCCAGGAGGCCATCTGGAGGCATACATGTGGGTCACAGTGGTCACCATGGCTTGCCTATGGTGTAATCCATGGTGCAGTCAGTCCAAAGAACCTTGCACTGCTGTTTTCCAAGCTCTAATAAGCAAACTGTTAGCTTCCCCAGGAAAATACTTTTGGGGGAATTGTTTCCTTGCTTTATTTTGGAGAGAGTTGCCATTACTTTAAAATTAAATACTGTGATGAGAGAGAGACAGAGATATCACAGCAAGAAACCTTCCAAATTACCCCAAAACTTCTGGACAGAAAACAGTTGAAGAGGGAGAAGGCAGAAAGACATCCTTAGCCCTGAGTAGTCAATGACCTGTTCATTTGCTAGAGATGACAATTGATATTATACATTCTTTAATGACACATGATTTTTACGTTACTCATTGACAGGTGACAGACAGTTTGGAGTACTATATTGAGGTCAAAACTGCCCGAACAATTTGCAAGAAAATTTCAGAAGATGAAAACTGTGCATTTCAAAAGGATCCTAAAATGCAAAAGGTGTGTGGCTGAGACAAGGGGGAACTCCTTGCCCTGGTAAGATTTGTATGCCAGATCATATTTAGGACTGCAGATGACCAGCTTTTAGGTACAGAGCATTGTTTCTACTATCTATTGCTGATGCCACCCTTCCCCACCTGAATGTAATGAGGTCTCTAGGGTGTTGCTTTTCTGGCTGGAAACCTCTACAGCTGGTGGCACTTTTGCCCAAGTTCTTGTCCTGCATCTGGAAAGAATGCGGTACACAGACAAGCGGAGGGGGAGCAAGATGAAGAGGAGCTTCACTGAGTGTTAGAACAGCTCAGAGAAACCCCGTGGTGGGTAGCTCCTCTGTAGGCACTCTGTCCAGAGTGTTCAGCTCTTAGCAGAGAAGGCAGTTCCTCTCTGCAGCTGGTCATCTGGTAGTCTTCCCAGCTCTCAGCAGAGTGGGTATCTCCTTTGTGCAGCAGGGGATTTTACAGTTTTCAGAGGAGGGAAATGTGTGCTTATTTGTCCATGAGCAGTCGTGGATGGGCCCAGGAATAAGTACAAGTTCCCCGTCTCTGGTCTGCAGGACTGACAGGCCATCCCAGAGGCCTCAGGCCCTCCCCAGCTTGAAGGCGGGGCTTCACCTGGGACCACCCCTTTCTGCCCAGGAGCCTGTCTGCCTCCCACAACCCTTCATGGCCCAGGCTGTTCATGCAGGCCAGTGGTGAGCTGTCTTCAGCACCCCTCATCCTCAGCAACCCCTTGGCCTCCCTCCTGTGGTCCTTGGTGCCCAAAGATTGGAGGAGGCCAAAGCAACAGGGGGCCAGAGTATTACAGCTGGCCTGAGCATGCAGGCACCCGACTGGGTTGTGACAGCTTCAGGCTCTGCCCCAACCTTGCTGGACGGTCAGAACAGGCGCCAGGAGCGGGGGTAGGCCAGGCAGTGTGAGCAGGCATCTCAAAGCCTGTGGCAGGGAGGGAGGCCTTCCCAGGCCTCAATAGCACAGAGATGCCCGGGTCTGCAGCTGGGCTTGAGCAGCTGCAGCTGAACCTAGGGGATCCCACCCCCCACAACTCAGAAGCTATGGGGTTTCTGCCTGTCTTCGAGTCCTGGGGCCACCTCCCTGCTCCAGCTAGTGTCTTGTCAGTAGCCACTCTAGATGTGCCACTGCTGCCATCACCACCAACACGCACGCAGACACACACACACATACACACACACTTAGTGGCTTAAAGTAAAATGAACTCGTTATTTCTCAGTATTCTGCAATCTGGGCTGTGTTCTGCTGGGGCAGGAATATTCTAGATAGCTGCTTTACTCATGTGTCTGGCACCTCCATGGGATGGCTGAAACAATGGGGGGCTTGCCGGGCATCCTTCCCGTTCTGCTCGGGGGCTCCTCATGAAGCACACTTGTAGAGTGATCCAATCACCCTGCTTTGTCAAAGATCGTAGGCTTTCCTGGGATGTACTAAAACAGGGGACATTCTGACAAACCAAGATGGGTTGGTCATCCTACACTCGGACATTCTCACAACATGGTGCTTCCAAAGGAGTCAAAATTCTTAATTAGCTTCTAAGAGGAAGAAGCAGAAGCTGCCACCAAAACTGACAGAGAAGAAGGTGATGGCTGCCATCTTGGTTCACTGCCTATTCCGGCACCCTCTGCTGAGGGGTGCTGGCCCAGTAGAAGGCACAGCATGACCTTCCCTCACTGCAGTCCTTGAAGAGCATTTTTCTCCTGCTGGGACTCCACAGGCCTGTGATTGCTTTGAAGCAGGGGATGTTGGAAGCAACGCTTCTTGGCTGATTCTGATACCAGTGGGCTAGGGGAGATCCCCGCATGCCAGGAGGCCCACGACCCTGGATGGTGTCTAGGCTCTTGACACTTGCATGAGAAGGAATTCAAGGACAAGTTTGAAAATACTGAAAATACACAGATTTGTTGCAAAGCAAAAAGAACACACTCAAGAAGGAGGGAGTGTGGGTGTGTACTTGAGAGAGTCATGTGCAAGGGGGTTTGGTGCTCCTACTTTTATGGGTTTCTTTAACCAAAGGGTGGAATATTCACAAAAATTCCTGGAAAAAGATGGAGATTTCTTGGACCGATGTGCCACCCATTTTTACATCAAATATGGGTGTTTCTGGAGCTCCATGGTGCTGGTGGGCGTGTATTTAGCATATTAATGTGCACATAATGAAGGCCTAGGTGAAACTTAGGTCAAATCCAGTGAGCCATGTTGGGTCCAGTCAGTTTTAGCCAGCTTGGTCCACACCCTGGTTTTCAGGGTATTATCAGCCCCTAGCTTCTGCAGCTATTTCAACAGTTTCCTTTTGCTAGTCATGCAAAACTACTGCCTGGAATTTTCTATTCTCCCGCAAGCACCCTGTAGTATTCCTTTCTCAATCCCACGAGTCCAGCTGCTGCACGGAAGTCCTGCAAGGCTCTGGGACTGTCCCTAGACTCCAGCCCAGTGGCCCTGCATGCTCCCCATAGTCTCTGAGGTCCAGGCTGCTGCTGCTTCAGAGCAAGATGGGGGACAGCCTCAGCCAGGCCAGGGTGTTGTCTGATGAGGACCGTCACAAAGGCAAGTTCATGGCAGAGGAGCAGCCTCGATAAACAAATTCCCTTACTCTCCTCGTATTTGATTAACAGGGATACATTTCAGATGTCAATTTAATCTTTTAAAATGTATATAACATTTTCTAAAGGTATATTCTCATAAAAATGTAAGTGATAACAGTGAGGTCATGACCCTTGGACTCCTGGACGATGCCCCAGTTCTGTCCCCTGCCCAGGAGTTTCCACTGGGATCATTTGTGTGGACAACCTTAAGATAATTTCCCTATAAATTTACATGAATGGCATTGTCTTTTTTCTCTTTTCCTTTTTTATTTAAATAACTGCTGACACGTGTGTTTTTTGATGTAACTTTCTCTTTTTCACATTTGTCTTGATAATCTCATAGATATTATTTCCAATTTTTTTCTTTCATAAATGGAACTAAATTGAAAATCCTTATATATGTATATTTCTGTGCCTTGTGTATTTTTAAATCTATTTACTAAATACCTAAAGCAGGCATGAGACAGATTGGTGGAATTAGTGGCAGATAAGTGATTGGCAGAAACGGCTCAGACACAATGCCAATTAAAAATATCCTCATATTTAGGTGGGGCGTGGTGGCTCACTCCTGTAATCCCAGCACTTTGGGAGGCTAAGGCAGGCGGATCACTTGAGGTCAGGAGTTCAAGAGCAGCCTGGTCAACAGGGTGAAACACTATCTCTACTAAAAATACAAAAATTAGCCTGACCTGGTGGTACACGCCTGTAGTCTCAGCTACTCCGGAGGCTGAGGCAGGAGAATCGCTTGAACTTGGGAGGTGGAGGTTGCAGTGAGCCTAGATCCCACCACTGTACTCCACCCTGGGCAATAGAGTGAGACTCTATCTCAAAAACAAAACAAAACAAAACAAAACCTCGTGTTTCAATGAAGAGCAGACATCACAGCAGAATGCCAAATGCAAGGGCGTGGCTAAATCTAGAGAGTGAATTCTTGTAAAAGATTAGGAATAATTTTAAATTAAGTGATATTTCAAAAATCCAGGAAAGTACTAAGAATGATATATCTAATGCCCATGGGCCTACCACACAAATTTTCCAACTATTATCATTTTATTATATTAATTTTAGATAATCTGTTTTCTAAAATTGATTTTTATTTATTTTTTAAAATTAATTTTATTGGGTATGTCACATGATAATATGTGATTCATATAGATAGTAAAATGGTTACCATAGTGAAGTAAAGTAACATATCCATAATCTCACATAGTTTGTTTTTGTGCCAAGAGAAGTTAAATCTAGTCATCTAGCAGAAATCCCAAATTTAGTGTATTTTAATTAACTATAATAATGTACATTACATTTCATTCTGCATCTGCCCATTTGTAACTTGCAGCCTGTATCTCGCAACCCGCACCCCAACCTGCTCTGCAGATAACGATTATTCTAATCCTTTCTCTGTATATTTGACTCTTATTTTTTTAGATTCTACATGTAAGCGTGATCATGCAATATGTTTTTTCTGTGTCTGGCTTGTTTCATTTAGTTCAATGTCCTCCAGCTTCATCCACGTGGCCAATGGCAGGACCTCCTTCTTCCTGAAGGCTGAATAACATCTCACTGTGTGTGTGTACTGCATTTTCTTTATACATCCGTCTGTTGATTAGGTTGTTCCCAAATGCTGGCTGTGGCGAACAGTGTTGCAATGACCGCAGGAGACACAGGCGTGCAGGTATCTTTATGAGGTGACGATTTGCTTTCCAGAGGGATTGCTGAGTCATGTGGTAGTTCTTTTTAATTTCTTTAGGAAACTCCATACTGTTTTTCATAATGGCTGCCCCAGTTTACATTCCCAGAAACAGTGTACAAGGGCTCTCTTCTCTCCACACCCTCACCAACATTCTTTATCTCTTGACTTTGGTAATAGCCATCCTAATGGGTATTATTAAATATTTATTTTAAAAACTGAAATGTTGCACATCTATTATGCTCCCCTATCACAGATAACCACTCTTCTATCACTGGTGGGTAGCATTTCTTCCTATGTTTAAAAACTTTTACCTATATAAAAGATTTTTGCACGCTTTTCAAAATTTACATTCATTTTGGAACTTTATTTTTTTTGGTCTCAACAATATACTTTGAGATTTATCCATGTTGGTACAATCTACTATTATTTATTCATGCTGAATGATTTTTCAGGCTAGTTGATGCATATAGAAATAAACCAAAAGTCGTTTTTATTACTGTATATTAAGCTATTGTACGACTACATAATACTGTATTTTACCATTCCCTTTTTTACCATTCCCTTTTTTGAACACTTTTGTCTGTTTTCAGTTTCTCACTTTGTTTTTAATTTTATTTATTTGCTTTTAGAGACAGGGTCTCACTCTGTCATCCAGGCTGGAGAGCAGTGCCATGACCTTGGCTCACTGAAGCCTCAACCTCATGGGTGCAAGTGATTCTCCCACCTCAGCCTCCTGAGTAGCTGCGACTACAGGCATGCACACCACACTCGGATGTTTCTGGGTTTCATTTATTAGACTTCATTTTTAATATCCTGGATAATTCTTGTATTTTTTTGGAGATGTGGGTGTACCTATGTTGCCCAGGCTGGTCTTGAGCTCCTGGGACCAAGCAATCCTCTTGCTCCAGCCTCCACAAGTGCTGGGATTGCAGGAGTTTTTCACTTTTAGCAATAATGCTTCAGCGAAAGTCCTGATGCATGCCCACTGTACCAGGAAGCGCGAATCTCCCCCAGAGACAGCACTGGAGTAGGACTGCTGTGTCCTGGACCACGCACAACTTCCGCTGCAGTGTGGCGGGCCATGTGTGATGCCTGGCTTCACGTTTACTCCCCAAAGTGGTTAAATCAGCATAGCTTCCATCAGTGGTGTGAGTAATTGTTCATTTTTCCACAGCCGTGCCAGCACTTGGTGTTAGGAGTCTTAAATTTCTCCAGGGTGATATAAGTGAGGTGTTATCTCCTCATCACTTCACCTTGCCATCTCTCTAATTTGTAGCCAGGTGGGATGTTTTAATATTTCTAGGTTTTATTTATAGGATTTGCTTCTTAATATCCTTCATTCTAGAGCAATCAAGCAGCCCCTGTTGGGACTTCGTCCTTAGATGGAGAAACACAGCTAACCTACTGCCACTCCCTGAGCTCACTCTCCTCCTTTTCCCACTTTTCTGATTTTATCCCCTGTTGGCCAAACTCCACTGGAAGTCAGAAGGTGCCCACTAACACTGTCCATGGTGGTCATAGAGCAAGGTTGCCCACTGGTGTGGTCTGCAGAGGTCAGAGGATAAGGGTGTCCATTTGAGCAACCCCCAGAGAACAGAGGGTATGGGTGCCCACTGGAGCTGCCCATGGAGATCAGAGGGCAAGGGTGCCCATTGAAGTAGCCCATGGAGGTCAGAGGGCAAGGGTGCCCGTTGGAGCTGCCCATGGAAGTCAGTTTTCCAAGACATGCCAGGTAGAAACAGGAGAAGCGCAGACCTCGGGGGACAAATGGAGAAAGTTCAGCACAGGGGCAGAGGTGGAGATGTGTGAGCCGTATGAGTCAATTAGTATTCTATTGAGATATCTCAAACAAGAGACAATGTTGGTTAGGTTGGGGAAGTGGTCAGATTCTGGGTCTATGAAAGTTTGTTCACAATTTGCTGATAGATGAGCCATGGACTATGAGAGGAGGAAACTCAGATGGCTTCGGGTTTGAGAGGTTTGGAGGTGGCTTTCTGCCTTGGTTTTCTCTTATGATTGCATCCTCTGTCCTGAGTGCTTGGCACTTGATCAACTTTTATCCACTTGCCCCCATCTATTTCCTATCATGTGGAGATTTTCAGCTGTCTCTTCCCTTGAATGGGGCCCTTTCCTGTTTCAGAAAGCTCCTATAGATTGGAACCCATCTGTTTTCTTGGTTTATGTATTGGTATTTAGAAAGGAAGAAAGTGTGGCTATCTGGGATCCTTGGAAAATAAATTGTAAAACAATATTATTTTAAAATAATTATTGGCCTGATTCATTTAATGTAAAAAATCTGACAATTTTCAAAAATATTAAGCATTTTAAAATCAACTATAAATACCCTTATATAAAGCTTACCACTGTAAATATACTGGTATATATTTTAGTTTAAAAATATTTCATATTTATATTTTTTGTAGTTGAGAGCATAATAAATACTGTTTCATGGTCTGGATTTTCATTTAATAATAAATCCTAAGCATTTCCAAAACCATAAAATTATCAGAGAGCATCATGTAATGAAACTATTTGGTATTATTTTATGATGCTTCCATATATTATTAGCCAATTCTGATAATTGATTATTTAAGATTTTCCCTAATTTTTAGCTGCTTTTCCCTAATTTTTAGTGCTACAATGAATAGTCTTTTCCTATTTCCTATAAAAATTTCCCCTAATTTTTAGTGCTGTAATGAGTGGTCTTATTTCTTTATGTGTGTATGTCTGATTATTGTTTCCTTATAGGGACTGTTCTCAGAAATTGAATTACTTATGCAATATTTTGTCACCTCTTAAGGATTTTAATATACATTGCTAAAATATCCTTTAGGATTGACCTTGATAATGAGTTGTTCAGGTACTCTGTTTCCTGATGATTGTTTTCTGTGTACCTTGGCTGGTCCGGAAGTTAAGCAGTTACTTAGTCAACTCTCTGGTAAACCCGATGCCCACTCTCTCTCTCTCTTCACACCATTGGCACACACAGGCTTCCCCAACCCTGGATCCCCCTCCTGTCCAGGTGCAGAAGCCTGGACTCAGTTCTGCAAGGCCCTATCTGAGTTTCTGGTTTTGTATACTATTTTCTCCCCTAAACTCTTCTCACACCTTTTATATCTTATACAAATTCTTCCCTACTTGATGCTGTCATTCAAGTTTACATTGACTTCATGGAAGTATTCTTACTTTACATTTTTATTGTAAATGAAGATTTTAGGTTGGGGGGGGGAACAGTGTTCTCGTTCCCATGCAGGGAGCCTGAAACCCACAGGTTCTATAGAACTGTGGGATGAGAGCTGCTTGTCTCCTTCCAGTCCTCCAGCTGCAAGCTTTTCTCCTTGGTTGCTGGCAAATTTTGGTTCCCCAAGGTGTGAAGGACCTGGTACTATTCTTGCAATGTTGCTTTCCCTGGGTAGGACTCTCTGTGCAGCATGGGGTCTCTGTGGGCTACAGACAGTCCGTGTGGCTGGATGAGGGCCAGGGCTGGAAATGGGGATTTTCCAATAATAACCCATCCTTGTGCTCTGACCCTTGCTCTCCTGGAGTGAATAAAGCCACACCCATGATGGCTCATATCACAGCAGGTGAACTGATGAGGAGTCCTCTAGTGAGGGAGCTGGAGCCTCTGTTTTGTTATTATTATTATACTTTAGGTTCTGGGGTACATGTGCAGATATTGCAGGATTGTTACATAGGTATACACATGCCATGGTGGTTTGCTGCCTCCATTCCCCCGTCACCTACATTAAGTATTTCTCCTGTTATCTCTCCCCTAGGCCCCCACCCCACAACAGACCCCAGTGTGTGATGTTTCCCTCCCTCTGTCCATGTGTTCTCATTATTCAACACCCACTTATAAGTGAGAACATGTGGTGTTTGGTTTTCTGTTCTTGTGTCAGTTTGCTAAGAATGATGGTTTCCAGATTTATCCATGTCCCTGCAAAGAACAGGAACTCATCCTTTTTTATGGCTGCATCGTATTCCATGGTGCATATGTGCCACATTTTCTTTATCCATTCTATCATTGATGGGCATTTGGGTTGGTTCCAAGTCTTTGGTATCATCAATGCACATTTGGGTTGGTTCCAAATCTTTGCTATTGTAAATAGTGCCGCAATGAACACGCATGTGCATGTGTCTTTATAAAAGAATGATTTATAATCCTTTGGGTATATACCCAGTAATGGGATTGCTGGGTCAAATGGAATTTCTATTTCTAGATCTTTGAGGAACACTGAAGTAATTTACACTTCCACCAGCAGTGTAAAAGTGTTCCTATTTCTCCATATCCTCTCCAGCATCTGTCGTCTCCAGATTTTTTAATAATCGCTATTCTAACTGGCATGAGATGATATCTCAATGTGGTTTTGATTTGCATTTCTCTAATGACCAATGATGATGAGAATTTTTTATATGTTTGTTGGCTGCATAAATGTCTTTTTTTTGAAAAGTGTCTGTTCATACCCTTCCCCCACTTTTTGATGGGGCTGTTTGTTTTTTTGTTGTAAATTTGTTTTAGTTCCTTGTAGATTGTGGATATTAGCCCTTTGTCAGATGGGTAGATTGCAAAAATTTTTTCCCATTTTGTTGGCTGCTGGTTCACTCTAATGATAGTTTCTTTTGCTGTGCAGAAACTCTTAAGTTTAGTTAGATCCCATTTGTCTATTTTGGCTTTTGTTACCATTGCTTTTGGTGTTTTAGTCATAAGTCCTTGCCTATGCCTATGTCCTGAATGGTTCTAGGATTTTTATGGTATTAGGTATTATGTTTAAATATTTAATCCATCTGGAATTAATTTTTGTATAAGGTGTAAGGAATGGGTCCAGTTTCAGCTTTCTGCACATGGCTAGCCAGTTTTCCCACCACCATTTATTGAACATGGAATCCTTTCCCCATTGCTTGTTTTTGTCAGGTTTGTCAAAGATCAAATGGTTGTAGGTGTGTAGCATTACTTCTGAGGCCTCTGTTCTGTTCCATTGGTCTATATCTCTGTTTTGGTACTAGTACCATGCTGTTTTAATTACTGTAGGCTTGTAGTATAGTTTGAAGTCAGGTTGTATGATACCCCCAGGTTTGTTCTTTTTGCTTAGGATTGTCGCGGCTATGCAGCCCATTTTTTTTTTTTGGTTGCACATGAAGTTTAAGGTGGTTTTTTGTCCAGTTCTGTGAAGAAGGCCAATGGTAGCTTGATGGAGATAGCATTGAATTTATACATTACTTTGGGCCGTATGGCCATTTTCACAATATTGCTTTCTTCCTAACCATGACCATGGAATGTTTTTTCATCTGTTTGTGTCCTCTCTTATTTCCCTGAGCAGTAGTTTGTAGTTCTCCTTGAAGAGGTCCTTCACATCCTTTGTTAGTTGTATTCCTAGGTATTTTATTCCCTTTGTAGAAATTGGATTCTCTGTTGTCTGATGGAGTGTGGCTGACTCAGACAGCCTCTTGGCCCTGCTGAATCTAACTCCTACCTGGAAATAGGAATTTCTGCTTTTGTTTTTTCTTTTTAAAATAGAAGGTGATAGTTTTTTTTTTTATCTCTTTCAGATAGTTTTTTGTACCTTTATTGTTGCATCCAAACCATGGATATTTGAACTTACCATGCTGAAGAAACATTGCAAAGATATGTAGCGATCTTCTAGCGTGTTCTGCCACACTCATTTCCATTTTAAAGAAGAAGAAAAGACATTTGCAAGAACTTGAACAACACAGTTAATCCATTGACCTCATTTGTTTGGCCTTTTTGTTTTTGTGTTCTTCGTGGGCTGATGTTGAATATTTGTGATGTGTTTTGACAGCATTGCACAGGCTATTCTAGCTGGATACTTCACCTACTAGCTGGGATAATCTGCTACCAATAAATGGAAGATGTTTCTACACCTCACTCAACTCTGAGTACAAATTACCTTTCACTGACAGCTCTTTCTAGGTAACCAGAGAACCCAGCCCTCAATTGCTTCAATCATGCTGGGCACTTTCTGTAAGGCTCCGAGAGTATGGCTGTCTTGGGAGTTTCCATCCATGGATTTCTGTAGAAATCTCCCTTCCCAGGACTTTTTGGAAGACACACCCTATTGGCTTAGAAACAGCCGGTTTTAAACAGATCCAACCAGAGAGACAGTAGAATTATTTGGAGATTTTCATTGATTTTGAGTTGAAGCAGAAAAGTTAATGGTGCAGGGAAAGAAGACTGCGTGTGTGTGTGTGTGTGTGTGTGTGTGTGTGTGTGTGTGTGCACATGCCTATGCATAAGTGTGTGCTCACAATTGGATGTATCAGTTAGTTAATGTTGCATGACAACTCACCTGGTCATTTAACAGCTCCAGCAATTTATGTATATGTCTCATGGTGTCTGCAAGTCAGGCATCTCTGGGTGGCCTGGCTGGGCGGCTCTGGTTGTCACCTTTCATCAGGTTACACTCTGATATTGAGTATGCCATTTGAAGGTTTGACGGACTCTGGAGAATCCCTTCCAAGGTAGCTCACTCCCATGGCTGCAGGTTGGCAGTGGCTATTGACTGAGGTCTCTGTTCTCCACGTGGCTTCTCCACAAGATTACATGTGAGCTTGGTATCTCGGTTGACTTGCTCCAGACACAGTGTTCCCAGAGACCAAAATGGAAGCTATCATGTGTTTTGTGACCCAGACTCAATCCAAAACAACCCTGGCTCAGTGTGGACTATACAAGGACATAAAGATAGGAGATTGGGGTCACTGGAGGCCATTTGGGAGGCTGGCCACTACGGTGTGTATGCCTGTGTGCATGTGTATGCATGCATGTGTGTGGGGAGTGGACTGAGGTGATGAAGGGATAACCTGACCATAAAGAGGCACTTTCTGAAATCCTGATGTGTAGACAGCAGCACCAACGTGCAGGGTGGGGCCGGGAGACAATGTTGTGTAATAGCCAGTAATACCACAGGGTCAGGTTCTAACTTAGACACATGAGAGGGGGACGGTGAAGCTCTGAGGCCACCTGCATGACAACTCTCCTTGAGGGCTCTTCTCTGACAGAGCCGACTGCAACTTTCTGAGCTTCTCTGCCTGAGGGCTTTCTCTGCCCATGAGGGGCAGGCTGGAGTGCCAGTGAGTAATACCCATGAAAGGAGCCCTCAGCCAATGACAGAAGTTGGAGGGTAAACATCGTGGGCTCTTGTCCCATGGATATAACACCAAGTTGTGTAGTTGTGTTCCACCCAGTCCCTGAGGAGTGCTCTGCAAGACTGAGCTCTAGCTACCCATATTGCCAATCTTACTATCCACGCTGTGTCTGCCCCTTACCATTTCCACTTTCCAATTGCCTTTTTGGAATCACTTCTAAATAAGCCGCTTGTACTTGAATTTTTGTCTCAAAGTCAGCTTCTGGAGAAGCCAACCTAATAGTGGAACCACATCTACTGTAAGTGGCAACCTGAGACGCCCAGGGGCTTGTGGCTGAGATCAGACATCAGGACACCCTTCATTTTGACAATGGAAACACCAAATTCTGCCAAAATATTTAAAGAGGTTTATTCTGAGCCGTATGAGTGACTAAGGCAGGGAAACACAGTCTCGAGGTCCTGAGAAAGTGTGCCTGAGGTGGTCAGGTTACAGGTTGGTTTCATACATGTCATGGAGCCAGGAGTTGCGGGTAAAATTATAAATCAATACATGGAAGGTATATTTTTGTTCGGCCCAAAAAGGTGGGACATCTGAAGGCATGGGCTTACAAGTTATAGGTGTGTTTAGGGATTCTTTGGTTGGAAATTGGTAGAAAAAATTAAGCTTTGTCTAAAACATGAAGTAGAAAAGAATGTTAAGGGGATCTTCTATCTGTCGGGTGATGCCATGCCAGTCAGTTGGAAAAGCAAGTCACAATGTGCTAGGTAAGAAAGTACCTTTTTGATGAAATTTTATGATTTGTAAGGCATGATTCCTCAGGCCCTTAAACAGAAATTTCAGAAAGAAAGAAAAAGAAAGAAGAAAGAAAGAGAGAAAGAAAGAAAGGAAGAAAGAAAGAAGGAAAGAAAGAAAGAAAGAAGGAAAGAAAGAAAGAAAGAAAGAAAGAAAGAAAGAAAGAAAGAAAGAAAGAAAGAAAGAAAGTTCAGTTCTCAACCTATAATCCCTAACATCTACCAGCAGCTGAGCTCTTGGGTGGGGGGCATATGAAGTGGCATTCTTCATGGTCCCACCCCACCCTGGCCCCCTCCTTTCCCGTATGCTGGCAGGGTCGTGGGGACACTGTCAGAGCAGTTCTTGTTCCATTCTTTCCCCGCCTCAGGATCAGGATCCCTATGCTTGCAGCACCTGAGGACACATCTCTCCCATCCACCCCCGCCTTCATCCCCAAGCTCTGTGCTTCTGGGGCCGCTGGCCTCCCTTGCCTCTTGGCCTGAGCTGGCCAGCCCTACATGGTCTCATGAGCAGCCCATGAAGGAAGGTGTTCTTTGCTGAGCCCTGACAGTGTGATTGAATATTGGAAGGACCTGGGTGTTCACATGCCCTGGGCTACTTGTTTCCATCATACTCATAATACCTGTTGCCTTAGGCCTACCAAACCCTACTGCCCACATCTAAGGTCAGTTTTGTTAATGTGATCCGTGCATTGCTTCAGGTTTAGCTCTTCAAAACCATCTGGCCTCTGTTGACCCATTAAGTCAGAGTCAGGATGAAGACTCAAGATTAAGGCACTTCCGCTGACTCATGGATTTTTGAGTTTATTGACTAACAGCAACATTTTTGCATGAGCATGAAAGGAAGTGGAATGTGTGGACACATGGGTTCCTGAGAAACCCCCAAATTGTCTCCTTTTCTACCAAGGCTATGCTAGCTTTGGCCACGCAGGATGCACACAGCCAGTGGGAGGACAAATCCCACTCTTCACCCTCCCATCAAAGACCTTGCTCTTCAGATGACAACACGGATTCAAGTGTCATCTTGCCATCAAGCCATTCTTTTTCTTTGCCTTATGAATAACTCTGGAAAAAAAAAAAAAAAAAGGAAGACAATGTCCAAAACTCACCTTACAAAGCAGGGAATATTCCTGCCATGGTCTGAATGTGTGCTGTCCAAAATCCGGGAGTTGTCAATGTGATGGAATTAAGAGGTGGTGCCTTTAAGAGATAATTAGGTCATGAGGACTCTTCCCTCATGGGTGGGATTAAGGCCCCTATAACAGAGGCTTCAGGCAGAGTAGCTTAGCCTTCCACCTTCCACCACGTGAGGACACAGCAGGAAGGCCCTCACAAGATGCTGGTATCTTGGTCCTGGGTTTCTCAGCCTCTAGAGCTGTGAAAAATAAATTTTCATTCCCTATAAATCACCCAGCCTGTGTTATTCTGTTATGGCAGCACCAACAGCCTAGGACAGTTCCTTTTCTGGGCTCAGCAGGGGCCAGGGAAGAATCAGATATCCAACTCACAGGATGCATATGGACATGAGGGACTCTGGATCTTGGGACCTGAAGGGGACACGTGGAGTGAGTGGGAGTTGTCTTGAGGCCACATGCAGGGCCAGGATTGACAGCTGGGATGTGTCCTTGTATATGTATCCTGGCAATTCCCTGCCCTCTCCAAGTTCCACCCCATCTTCCCTTCCTCTACCTCAGTGAGAGAGGCTTGTAGAGTCTGCAAAACCTCCTCACATTCTCTTGTCACTTTGTGTTCATGACAATGGTTAGTCTCCCCAGGGCTGTGTCCCGGTCGTGACCTCCTGGGAAAAATGAAGAAAGTATCCAGATGGCCCCCAGCAGATGGGAAAGTGGTCGCAGTGTAGAATAAAGCAGTGTGTATATAGCACATTGTGGAATTCATTTGCATTTAGTGTTTTCTTCTACTGCCTCGTTTGATTTCACCTGTAACCATTTGTGGATAGCCAAGCAGAGGTTGCCATATTTATATAAATGACTCAGAGACAGCAGATGAGAGATTAGGAGCTGAGGTGTGCAGAGTTGAATGAGAACTCACATTTCTGGGGAAAGAGGAAGCTAGTGACACCACTACAATCTGCGCCCCTTTTCCTTCCTGGGGTTGGGTTCCAGGAATGCTACTCACCAGATGTTCCCAGCATGTCTCTGGCCTTAGCCTCTGGCACAGAATTTGTTCAGGGGCCCACCTCATGGCTATACTCAGCATCTATGAGCCTAATTTTCTGATTCTTCACCACACAAATTCCTGAAGGAGAAGTATAGCTATCTCTGGGAGTAAGCGCAGACAGGCAGGGGAAGAGGAGGTCTTTCCAAAGGAATAGGGCCCTTAATGCAAGACCTGTCTTCTAATTAGGCCTGTGCACTGAGGTCATGTCATGCATGATGGAGAGTCCTGGAAATACGTAGAAGTCAACACATGTCCCAGAAATTGTGGACGTACATTTCTTGGGGATGCAGAAAACTGTTACAGACCCACACGTGTGATCTGAGTCAGGCAGGAACTAGCTCATCCTCCCAGGGGCCAGTGCTTGGAGTGGGCTCCTCTCCCCTTGCTCCATGAGGGTGATTTCTGCTTCCACAGGGTCCTCAGCCAGGTCACCCCTCACAGTGGGCTTACTCCCCATGAGACCCTGTCCTGGGAACTGCCTCAGAAATGATGTTTGAATGAAATGAGTGGGGCTGACTCTTTGGAAGACACTTGTGGGAATCACTGTGGATAAAACACTTCCTCTGAGCTTCCTTCTGCTGATGGAGTCAGGGTCAAGAGAAGGACCAAGGGTGGGAATGCACAGGGTAGGCGGTGGGAGGGTCTCAAAGGAAAACCTGCTCAAGTCTGGAACAAGGCAGGACAGGGCTGTGTGGGTTCCAGAGACCAGATGGGACAAAGTGCAGCAGCTGTGCCCACCTCAGTGCTGGTAGACCACAGGGAGGTCTCCAGGCCTAGCTTTCCCCTCTGCTTACCTGAATGCCCGTGGTCTAGGGACCGCCCTCCCAGAACGTCTGTGGAGGGCACGTCCCAAGACAATGGTTGAAATGGTGCTGGGACCCCCTAGGCTGACCCTGAAACGCAGACTGGCGGGTGTAGGTAGTTTATTTGGAGGTGATCCCAGGAGGCACAAGTGAGAAAGGGAGACAGAGAAGGGGAAAGGCAGCGTGTCTGTTACCAATGTGTTACACTGGGACCGGGCGTTCATCCTGCTGGGGAGCTCTGAGAACCATATGGCATGCACCTCTGAATTGGGTCCCTGGACGCTGGGAGACTGGGACATTCACCTGCCTCCCTCCTGAAGATAGAGTGTGACTCTCAGACTTGACCTTAGGGGTTGGCGACCACGGCCCGAAGGCCAAATGCAGCCCCATCTGCTGGTCTCCATGCATAAACAAAGTCTTGTTGGGACATGACTGGTCTTATTTGCTTATGCATTGTCTATGGCTGCTTTCAACGCACTAAGGCATTGTTGGGTAGTTGAGAAAGTGACTATATGGCCTACAAAGACCAAAATAGTTACTTGTAAAATCTTTGCAGAGAAGGCATGCTGAAGCGTCGTCTGGGAGATGTGAACAGGGTGTCCATAGCTGCTGGTTATTCTCAGCTAACACACTAAGTAGACATGCACCCTGAGGATTAGCGTCAATGTCACATGTGCTGTGTGGGATCCTGAGTCCCTGTCTGCTCCATGTGCACATCAGGTGCCCCGGGAGGCCACTGTCACTGCACCTGCATAAGCCCTGAGGTGGCAGCTCAGACGCAGCTCAGCTGTGCCTCTGGAGGCGGCTCAGGAGGCCCAATGGGGAGAAAACTTACCCCTGAGAGCCCAGGAGGCTGCTCTGCTGAGAATAACTCCATCAACTGCCCAGGCCCTCCGTCCGGAATCACGGCACACAACACTTCTTAAAATGCTAATTGTTAAGATGTATACTACATGATCAACTTAGACAATGAAGAATTTCTAAAATACCTGCGCATGAGCATCTAACACATGGAAAATAAGAACACCTGAGCACAGAGCTGCTCAGGCACTGCAGGGCCGTGTTGAGGAACTGCTGGTGGGCTGGAAAGGGGCTGACAACATGCGGCCAGGCCCGTGGCTGGGTCCCACTCAGGAACGCCCGGCTAAGCATGTCTTGTTCCAGAGTTCAAAATGCGTCCTCCAGGGTTCTATTCCGATGGTGAAGAAGCAGGTGCGGGTCTGAGGGAGCAAGGCAGGAAGGGAAAGTGGATGGGGGCTCGGGAAGCAGAAACTTGTGACTGCTGCTATCAACACAGGTCCCATCTCAATTTTGCCCATTTCCAGGGCTGGGCTCTGGTCCCCAAGTGTGGCCCTCCAGCCTGAGTTATGGGCTGTTCCAGAATTTCAGGGTGACTTGTGGCTCCCTCCTGACCAAGGGACCCCTGTATCAGCACCCTCCTCCCCAGCCAGCGGCCTCCAGGGGAAACCCAGGCTGGCTGGTGTCTTTCATCCCCCAAGAACAGCACGGCACACTGCATTCCAGAGGGAGCTGCGCTCAGATTGAAACAGTCACATAATCTATTACCCAGTCCTCTGATAAGGGGGTGAAGTCATGCTAGCTGTGCTGTGCACGGTATCAGGGTTCCTTATGTCCTTGTCCCCAGAGCAGGCACTGCAGCTCAGCAGGGGCCAGGACAGGACCAGAGAGGGAGGGCAGTGGGGCCCCTCCTCAGCCTCTGCCTCCCTCAGGCTCTGGGTCAGGATAGGGGGACACTGAGAACTGCACCCTCAGAAAGAGATGATGTCAGATCCCCACCAGGCTCTTTCTTCAGAAGGCAGAAGAAGGCTGGGGAGGAAGACCAGAGAGGTGAAGCCTCTACTCAGGCCTAGAAGACCAGGACCCCAGGGGCCAAGAGCAGTCTGAAGCCCATGTGCCCTGGGTACGGGCAGCTGCAATGGCATGACAGGGCAGAGTCAGGAAACTCAGATTGGCCAGGAGCCTGCAAGTGGACCCCTGGCTGCCTGCCCTCTGCGCTCCCCACGAAGGCACAAGCAGAGTGGCCTGGTGGAGGCCGCTGCGGGCTCACTCCTCTAAGTCTGTCAGCTGCACTGGTGCCCACACCACACCCCATGTGGCACCCACAGCTGTGGACATGTGGGAAGCTGGTGCCCCATCTTACATTGTTCAGCTCTGGGCCTTGTTGAAAAGGACAGTTGTCAATGTCGTCTTCAAATTTCCCGCACGTGGTTCGGCCCAGTTGCAGATTCATGGAAAATGTCATCTTATCATAACCCTGTTGAATAAAAGAGATTAAAGTGGACACATTCTTTGAGTTGCTCATAGGTAACTCCTTGTGAAGACGCGACCTTGTAGGAAGAGACCACAACACTCTCTTCCATTAAGGAGCTCGCGCATGGACCAGGCATCAGCTCACTGGAGGTACAAACCAGGAGACCTTCTCTAGACTGAGGAGTTAAGAGCAAACAGCAGGTATTCGTGGTGGGTTCTGGAGCAAACACAGGCTGTCAGATCCTATTCATGCATCCTGTGTCTCCAGCTTCACCTCCCCATTCCCACAATGAGACCCAGCTTCACTCTCAGCAGGCATCTGATCCTGCAGCTGCACTTTCAGAGGACAGAGCTGCATGCTTAGGAGGGTGTTGGCTCTCCAAGAGTTTTCAGGGCAACCTCAGCCATGGGACAGAGGGAGGCTCATCTGCAGCATGATGTCAACCATCCTCCTGACCTCCAGCGAGAAGAATGCAAGAATGCCACCCAGAGCTCCCACTACACACAGGCATACACCCTTGGGACAATGGCTTTAAGAAACACCATCTGCCCTATTGCAAAGGGCAATCTGAAATTCTCTTTGCTCTCCTTCCCACTCCATTCTATTTAATTCCACTCCACATCCTCCCTCCCCTTCCATGCATTCCTCCCAGCCCCCAAACTGCCTCTGAGATTGCCACATCTGGGACGCCATGTGGAAGGCTCCACACCAGCAGGCAGGGGGCAGAGAACCAGCCAGGGCCTTGCACAGAGTCTTTCCAGAGCTTAAGCTCTGTGCGGCACGAGTCCGTCTGCCCTGCTTTCATGCTGTTGGTGCTGACAAAGGAAGAGCAATGCTCCTTCTTCCCTGAAGCCGGAAGTGCTGCATTAGGAGGGCATTTTAATTGTTCATGCCTGCAGCCCAGATGAATTGTGCACCCCCGACTGCATTCCCGATTCCATTAAAAGGAGAACATTTTAGGATTAAGGACCATGGACTGAGGAATAGTGTAACACAATGTTGAACTCATTGAGTGTAGACACAGCGAGCAGCCCAGAGCAGGTGGAAATCAGAAGAACTGACCTCACAGCAGCCTGTCGGAGCTGATAGTGCTTCTTTTTTACTTCTGAATTATCAGCTGTCTTTGTCTCTCTGTCTCTTTCTGCCTATCTGCCTCTCTCTGTCTCTCTCTCTCTCTTCCTTTTCTTTTACTCTGATGATCTCTTTTTTAATTTCTTTGAAATGTTTCTCAGTTTCTATGGACATTTTTTTGTATAACCTATTTTCTTTCCTGATGCCCCATTTTCTCAGTTTTCCTTTTTTTGAGGTCATTCTTCAGTTAAGTGATGCCATAATAATCATGGAGGTTGAATAATATATCTAGCATTGAGCAGACCTGGACTCAAATTCTAATTTATATCTTTCATAAAGACAAAAGTAACTTTCTAGGTTGTATTTCATACAAGTTTGGACTCCAGCTGGTGAACCAAGAGTCTTGTTAAGCCCTGGTCACACACTCCCCACTCCAGCCCATCACTCAGCAGCCTGTGCTGGACACCAGGGCAGGAAACAATGTGGTCACCAACCTGCTCCTTCCAGGAATCCAGGACACGCACCAGCTTGTAGGCATACCAGTCCTTGCTCTGCTGGTTGAATGTGTACACGGCAAACTCCAGGGTGAGAGGGAGATAAACAGCAATTAGTTTCTGGTCATTCCACTCCTCTTCCTCTTGGAAACGCCAGGTATAGGTTACCAGGAGCTGGGAGCCGAAGAGAAGCATCAGTGGCACCCAGAAGACAGCCCGGCTCCCTGGCAGACTTGGCATGGTGCAGAGCACAGGACCCCTGCCTCCGGCCCTCCGAGCCTAAACTCCCACAGGAAACTACTGCACACAGTTCTGGCCCTTAAACTCCTGAGCTCAGGCAGAAACTCCTCCCTGCATTACAATCTGTCCCTCCCCAGTGTGGCCTTGCCTCCTCCAGACAAAGCTGTTTCAATCATCTCTTGTCCAGGGAGGAGTAACAACAACCATGGGGGTGGGTTAGAAAGATCAGCAATGGGAGGGAGGGTCTGCTGGGCATGAGGTCCAGCCACCACTGCTCCCTAGTGCCTCACTGGGCTAGAGGAGAGCATCCACTTCCTTGGGCGACCCAGGGTCAGACCCTGAAATAAGAACAGAAGTGTAAGAGGTGTGAATGGAAGGTTATCCCTGGTCACACCAGTGCGGTGGGGAAACAAAAGCAGACGGGTCAAAGAGCTGGCAAGAGCCAGGGCTGTGGGTGAAGAGACAGCATGGCTGCATGGGGACTCAGGAAGGTCCACAGCACCTGCCTGAGCATCAGCAACCTGATTCTCCGGGACTCTGAAGCTGAGGATGAAGGCTGCTCTTGAGCATCCTTCACTGCTGTTTAAAGCTTAGGACCTGCTCCACTGGCAGAGCGACCTCCTGACAAAGAACTTGGGAAAGATTAGTACAGGTGCTCACAGCTAGATTCAGCCACTGGAGATACAAGTTTGGCAAAGTTGGGGGATGGTCCTAGGAACCCCACTCCGCTAGATGTCAGGGATAGAGGAGAGGGCTAGGGACAGAAACAACGCCGTGCATTCAGCTCCAGGTCACTTTCTCCTGAGCATAGCCGGGCATAAGTGTGTCCTGTGCTGAGCTCTGACTTTGGATGTGGTGACCAAGAAGGACAATGTGCCAAGGCCAAGGACACTCTCATGAGTTGGTGCACACCCTTCCTTCCCAGGCCTGCAGGACGGAGGGAGCGTCCAGGCAGGACTCTGAGTTCACGGATGGTGCCCACAAGAGAGGGTCTCAGCAGAGCTGCCTGCAGCACAGCCCTCACCCTCTGGCTGACCCTCTCAGCCTTGAGTCATGAGTGACAAATGTCATTTCATGGTTCCACCCCCTGAGATCCTTGTTGTCCCTTCCAGCAGCTGGCAGCACTTGATGAATTCACTTGAGTTCTCCCAGAGATGCAGGGCGTTGGGAGAGGGGGCGGGGTTGGTCCTAGCCTTGGAGACCTGAGAGCCACTCCAGCTGTGCCAGGAGCTGGTCCTGCATCTTCAACCTTCCCTGAGCTTTTTGGGCCTCACTTGTCCACTTCTCAGATGGGAGTAGCATCATCCATCCAGCCTCCAGGGGCGTGTTGCGTCCTGGGTAAATTGTCCTCATGGAGTGAAAGCACTGTGATAATGGGAAAGTCGTATGCTTAGACTGGCATCTGTTCTGCACTGGCAACTCCTGTCCTTATCTCTGCTGAGTGTACATCTGGACCTTGTACATTTGGCATTTCTCTCCAGGCTCCAGGCCTGGACCCCAGCCTGGGGAAGGAATGAAGGCAGCGCTCAGCACTGCCGCCGAGACTGACAGCAAAGCGCACATTCTGGGAGGTGTTTTCACCACTGTGATGACCAGAGGCACCTGCGTATCTCTCCAGAGGGGAACGCAGGTGAAGGAGGCCAAAGCAAAGGAAATTCCTGCAGAGAGGGGCTCAGACGGAGGGCAGGCAGGGGCCCTGGAGACAGCCACAGTCTGGCTTCCTTCTCCTGCTTTCTCCAGGGCCCCACCTGGGTGCTCCCTCGCACTCTCCTCACCCACTTGGAGCACCCTACCCATCTGCACCACGTACTGTGCATCTCCTTGATCTTCATACTGAGTCTATTTTTCTTTCTGAGTCACAGAATCATCATTTATCCAAGTCAGATTTCTCTCCATAGGGAGAACAGGTGGATAATCTCGCCCCCGCTCCCCAACAAGCGTATCATGGCCAAGTACAGGAAGCTGTAGTTCACATTTAAAGGCCTTTGTCCAATTCTCTCACATACATCACTAATCAAAGAGCAAGGAAAACAATGTTCTTATTGCAGAAGTGGCTTGGTACATGATTTGATCTTGGACTGACAGCATGCACAGCACAGCAATGCAAATGCAGGTCATACGATCATAAAAGAAAAAAATTCATCAAGAAGCCATAACAGTGATGAACCTGTATACAAATGCCACCATGGGCTTGGAGTACACAGCAGAACAAAGGACGGTGTTACAGGGAATATGACACTTCCGCAACCACTGTGGGAGAGTTTACTCCGTCTCCCAGAAGCTGGCTTACAGAGCCCACACGTTTTAAAGGATACAGCAGAGTAGACAGATACAGTACCCAGTCTACTCAGTAGTTGTCCGTAAATTCCTTTACTAAATACAAAGTGTAAAGTATGTTTAAATTGTGGCAAAATAAACATGAAATTTGTTTAAATATATTCACATTGCTGTGCATAGAATATAATTTTTTTTAAAAAATGATCTGATAATTATGAAATTAAAGTGTGTGTTATATTAAAAGGATATTGGCAAAATAAGCCTCCAGGCATAGCTGGTGGGGTTTGGGCACACTGTACTTACTGAGGATGATGTCATTGGCTGCTCCCTAATGTGTAAACTCTCATTCCCAACATCTCCTGAAGCTCTGCCCCACCGCCTGGCTCTCATAGGTTGCCAGGCTCTTTCTTCACAAGAAGAAAGATTCCTTGATGGCAGGAGTTTTGAGTCTCCGTTGTGGGCCTCTGTGCTGAACACTGACAGGGAAAAGGGCTGGCATTAGCAGGGCAGCCCCTCCCATGGTGGTCTCCAGCTGCCATGGAGTTCTGGAACAGAACAAGTTCCGTGGAGGATGATGCCAGGATGGCAGACTTGAGGGAATCTGGAGCCAGGAGCCCCCAGCCAAGTATTCTGTACCTCCCTGAGGGCAGCCTCACAGCCCAGAGATGTGCCACCATCTACTGGCCTGGGGTCTGAGCTGGTTATGAAAATGACCCCCACAAAGGTGTTTGGAAGATGAGTGGTGGCTCACGCTTGTAATTCCAGCACTTTCGGAGGCCCAGGTGGGAAGGTTGCTTGAGCTCGGGAGCTCAAGACCAGCATGGGCAACATCAAAAAACCCCATTTCTACAAAAAACACAAAAATTAGCTGGGCATGCTAGTGTGTACCTGTAGTCCCAGCTATTTGGGAGGCTGAGGTGGGAGGATCACTAGACCCTGAGAGATGGAGGCTGCAGTGAGCCACAATCACACCACTGCACGCCAGCCTGGGCAACACAGTGAGACCTGTCTCAAAAAAAAAAAAAAAAAAAGATGAGTGACTACTAATACACACTGCCCACCCCCCTTTTTTATAATTTAACCTTCTATTTTAGATTCAGGAGAGTACATGTGCAGATTTGTCACATGGGTATATTGTGTGATGATGAGGTTTGAGGTATGATCAATCCTGTCACCCACGTAGTGAGCATAGCACCCAATAGTTAATTTTTTAACTCTTGCCCTCATCCCTCCCTACCCCACTAATTTCTAGTATTTCTATTTGGCTCCCATTTATAAGTGAGAATATACTGCATTTGATTTTCTGTTTCTATATTATTAATTCACTTAGCATAATGGTCGCTAGCTTCATCCATGTTCCTGCAAAGGATATAATTTTGTTCTTTTTTATGGCTGCGTAGTATTCCATGGTGTATATGTGTCAATTTATTTTTAAATCTAATACACTGTTGATGGGCACTTAGGTTGATTCCATGTCTTTGCTATGGTAAATAGTGCTGCAATGAACGTAAGAGTGTATGTGTCTTCTTGGTAGAATGATTTATTTTCCTTTGGGCATATACCCAGTAATGGGATTGCTGGGTTGAATAGTCATTCTATTTTTAGTTCTTTGAGAAATTCCCAATTGCTCTCCACCATGGTTGAAATAATTTACATTCCCACCAACAGTTTTCCCTTTTCTCTGCAGTCTTACCAGCATCTGTTGTTTTTTGACTTTTAAATATTTAATCACAACCACTCTGACCAGTATGAGATGATATCTCACTGTGTTTTCTTTTTTAACTTTTATTTTAGGTTCAGGGGTACATGCACAGGTTTTTTTTATAGGTAAATTTCCTGTCAAGGGGTTTGGTGTGCAGACTGTTTCATCACGCAAGGAATAAGCACAGAACCTGTTGGTGTTGCTTTGATTCTCACTATCCCCTGGCCTTCCACCCTCCACCCTCAAGTAGACCTGTATTCCTTTCTTACTTAATGTTTACGTCTCACTTACAGGCAAGAACATGCGGTATTTGGTTTGCTGTTCCTGTGTTAGTTCACTTAAGATAATGGCCTCCAGATCCATCCATGTTGCTACAAAGGACATGATCTCATTCTTTTTTTTACGGCTGGGTAGTGTTACTTACTGTATATTTGTCGTATTGTCTTAAACCAGTCTACTGTTTGTGGACATTTAGGTCAATTCTATGTCTTTGCTATTGTGAATAGTGTTGTGATGAACATACACTTGGATGCGTCTTTATGGTAGAATAATTTATATTCCTTTGTCTATACACTCAGTAATACATTTTCCAGGTTGAATGGTAATCCTGCTTTGAGTTCTTTGAGAAGTCACCAAATTGCTTTCCCAATGACTGAACGGACTTACATTCCCACCAGCAGTGTGTAAGTGCTTTCTTTTTTCTACAACCTTACCAGCATCTGTTTTTCCACTTTGTGATAACAGGCATTCTGACTGCTGTGAGTGGTATCTCATTGTGGTTTTGATTTGCATTTCTCTAATGATTAGTGGTGTTGAGTATTTTTTCATATACTTGTTGGCCACATGTATGTTTTCTTCAGAAAAGTGTCTGTTCCTGTCCCCACTTTTTAATGGGGTCACGCATTTTTTTTCTTGTAAATTTGAGTTCCTTATAGATCCTGGCTATTAGACCTTTGTCCAATGAATTTTTGCAAAAATTTCCTCCTATTCTGTAGGTTGTATGTTTACTCTGTTGATAGTTTCTTTTGCTGTACGGAAGCTCTTCAGCTTAATTAAATCCTATTTGTCAATTTTTGCTTTTGGTGTCATTGCTTTTCGTGTCTTCATCATGACACCTTTACCAGTTCCTGTGTCCAGAATAGTATTGCCGAGGTTGTCTTTCAGGGTTTTTATAGTGTTGAGTTTACATGTGAGTCTTTAATCCATCTTGAGTTGATTTTTGTATATGGTATAAGGAAGGTGTAAGGTATATTGCTGAGTTGAAATGAGGAAACTGAGGCCAGTATAAGAGAATGAAAATTCGATTTGTTTAGCTCTCAGGTGAGGTTCTCTGGTCCAGGTAAGGGCCAGAGAAGTCGCACTTAAGTTTTTAGGGCAAGGGGTTTTATAAGGAGTGAAGGCATTTGATTGGATATAGGAGAGACAAAGCATAAGGCACTTGACTGGATATTGGGACCCAGGAAGTGGAGTGAAGGCAGTTATTACTGGTAGGTAGGCGGGATATTTGGTGAGTGGGCTGTCTTGGGGAAGAATGACCTAAATGGGACAAAGAGTTATTGGGCAGGGTTTGGTGTGGCTTTTTTGAAATTTTTGGGCGGGGGTTTTTCAGCGGGGGCTAGGTGTCAGGTGCAGAGTGGTGACGTAATTCCCTGTCGCCGGGAAGGGTGGGCGTGTCCGAGCTCCCAGGGAGGCAACTGGCCTTACAGAAGGGGTCCAGGTTCAATCTTCTGCATATGGCTAACTAGTTAATCCAACACCTTTTATTAAATAGGGGGTCCTTTTTCCACTGCTTTTTTTTCCCAGCTTTGTTGAAGATCAGATGATTGGCGCTGTGTGGCCCTATTTCTGGGCTCTCTGTTCTGTTCCATTGGTCTATGTGTCTGTTCTTGTATCAATACTATGCTGTTTTGGTTACTGTAGCTGTGTAGCATAGTTTGAAGTTGAGTAACGTGATGCCTCCAGCTTTGTTCTTTTTACTTAAAATTGCCTTGGCTATTTGGGCTCTTTTTTGGTTTCAAGTTAATTTTAAAATAGTTTTTTCTAGTTCTGTGAAGTATGTCTTTGGTAGTTTCTTGGGGATAGCATTTAATCTGTAAATTACTTTGGGCAGTATGGCCATTTTAATGATATTGATTTTTCCTATTCATGAGTATGGAATATTTTTTCATTCGTTTAGGTCATCTCTGATTTCTTTGAGAAGTGTTTTATAGTTCTCATTGCAGAGATCTACAATGTAGATCTTAGCTATATTCCCAGGTATTTTATTCTTTTTGTGGCAGTTGTGAATGGGATTGTGTTCCTGATTTGGCTCTTGGCTCAGTTCTTGTTGGTGTATAGGAATGCTAGTTATTTTTGTACATTCATTTTGTATCCTGAAACTTAGCTAAAGTTGTTTATTAGCTGAAGGAGCTTTTGGACTGTGGGGTTTTCTAGATATTAAATCATGTCATCTGCAAACAAGGATAGTTTACTTTCCTCTCTTTCTATTTGAATGCTCTTTATTTCTTTCTCTTGTCTGATTGCTCTGGCCAGAACTTCCCATACTATGCTGAATAGGAGCGAGACAGGGCATCCTTGTCTCATGCTGGTTTTCAAGGGGAATGCTTCCAGCTTTTGCCCATTCAGTATTATGTTGGCTGTGGGTTTGTCATATATTGCTTTTATTATTTTAAGGTATGTTCCTTCAATACCTATTTTATTGAGAGTTTTTAATATGAAACCATGTTGAATTCTATTAAAAGCCTCTTTGCATATATTGAGATTATAATTTGGGTTTATATTTTTTTTGTTCTGTTTCTGTGATGAATTTCATTCACCAATTTGTGTATGTTGAATGAAACTTACATCCCAGGGATAGAGCCTACTTAAGTATGATGGATTAGCATTTTGGTGTACTGTCAGATTTGATTTATTAGTATTTCGTTGAGGAATTTTTGCATCTATGTTCATCAAAGATATAGGCCTGAAGTTTTCCTTTTTTTGTTGTGTTTCTGCCAGGTTTTGGTATCAGAATGATACTGGCCTCGTAGAATGAGTTAGGGAGGAGGCCGTCTTCTTCAACTTTTTGGAATAGTTTCAGTAGAAATGGTACCAGCTCTTCTTTATACATCTGGTAGAATTCAGCTGTGAATCTATCTGGTCCTGGGCTTTTCTTTATTGGTAGGCTTTCAATTACTGATTCAAGTTTGGAACTTGTTATTGGTGTGTTCAGGGATTCAAATTCTTCCTGAGTTGATATTGGGAAGTTGTCTTTTCCAGAAATTTATTCATTTCTTCTAGGTTTTCTAGTTTGTGTACATAGAGGTGTTTTTATTAGTCTCTGAGGACTTTTTATATTCCCATGGGGTTGTAGGTAACATCTCCTTTGTCATTTCTGATTGTATAATTCACATCTCAATTTCATTCAGTTTAGCTCTGATTTTGGTTATTTTTTGTCTTCTGCTAGCCTCAGGATTGATTTGCTCTTGTTTTACAGGTTCCTCTAGGTGTGATGTTAGCTTGTTAATTTGAGATCTTTCTAACTTTTTGATTGGGATGTTTAGTGCTATAAACTGTCCTTTTAATATTGCTTTAGCTGTGTCCCAGAGATTCTAGTATGTTGTACCTTTGTTCTCACTAGTTTCAAAGAATTTCTTGATTTCCACCTTAATTTTATTGTTTACCCAAAAGTCTTTCAGGAGCAGGTTGTTGAATTTGCATCTAATTGAATGGTTTTGAATGATCTTCTTACTATTGATTTCTATTTTTACTGCACTGTAGTCTGTGAGTGTGGTTGCTATGATTTTTGTTTTTTAAATACATTAAGAATTGTTTTGTGGCTGATTATGTGGTCAATTTTAGAGTATATCCATGAGCAAATGAGAAAAAATGTATATTCTGGTTTTTTTTTTTTTTTGGGTGGAGAATTCTGTAGGTATCTGTTAAGTCCATTTGGTTGGCAGTGGAGTTCAGTTCCTGAATGTCTTTGTTAGTTCTCTGCCTCAGTGATCTGTACAATACTGGTAAATAGGTTTTGAAGCCTCCCACTATCATTGTGTGGTTATCTAAGTCTTTTTGTAGGTCTCTAACAACTTGTCTTATGAATTTGGGTGCTCCTGTATTGGGTGCATATATATTTAGGATAGTTAGGTATTCTTGTTGAATTTAACTCTTTAACATGATGTAACGCACTTCTTTGTCTTTTTTAAATGTTGCTGCTTTAAAGTCTGGTCTGAAATTAGACTAGTAACTCCTCCTTTTTTCTGTTTTTTTTTTTTTTTTCCAAATTAATAGGTCTTTTACTGTATCATTTAAATATCACAAGTAGGTCTTAGCTATGATAGGCATCTTGTTTCTGCAGCTGGACAACTCTAAGGTCTTACTCATGAGTCTGCTGAACGGTTCCTTTTTCAGAGACATAGATACGATCCAAAAATTTCCAGATATCCTTGTTTTTAACTGTTGTAGCTTGCTGAATCAAAGCCGCTGAATTTGAAACAAGCTCAATATCATTTCCTTCGAGGATTAGTTCATCTTTCTGGGCCTGAGATACTGAACAAGCAACACCTGGTCTCATTCCAACCCTGCGGATGTATATTTCACCCAAGAAATTTCGGATTTCAACAAGAGACCCATTCTCCTGGATAACGATGTTGATGCGGAAGTGAGCATACACAGACCTCATCTTGTAACGGAAGCCCAGCGTAACACCCTTGATCATGTTCTGTACATGACTACAAATAGTCCGAATGGTAGCCAGTTCCTTTCTGTTACCCCACCATTTGTCAACCCGGAGCCTCTTTTTTTTCTTTCCAAGAAGACAGTTCTACATTGATGTGATTGAAGTCCCTCCACAGGGTCCTCTTGGGCCCTTCACGATAACTGTGCGTCCCTTCAGAGTAATGTCGACATTTTCTGGAATGTCGACAGTCTGATTGCTGAGAATGGTCTTCATTCTCGCAGTAAACGCGGCAAAGAAGCCCTTTTTTCTGTTTTTTGTTTGCTTGGTAGATTTTTCTCCAATCCTTTAATTTCGGCCTGTTGCATGTGAGTGTGTTTTTATAGGTGTTATCGCATGTGAGATAGGTCTCTGGAAGATAGCACAATATTGGGTATTTCTTTTTTATCCAACTTGCTACTCTGTGCCTTTGATATAGGGCATTTAGCCCATTGATTTCAAGGTCAATATTTATGTGTGTGGATATGATCCTGTAATTATGTTGTTAGCTGTTTATCATATAGACTTGATTGTGCATTTGCTTTATAGTGTCAATGGCCTATGTACTTAGGTGTGTTTTTGTGGTGTCTGGATGGTCTTTCCTTTCCATATTTAACACTGTCTTAAGGAACTTTTGTAAGGCAGATCTAGTGGTAAAATGAATTCCCTTAGCATTTGCTCTTCTGAAAAGGATCTTATTTCTCTTTCACTTATGAAGCTTAGTTTGGCTGAATATAAAATTCTTGGTTGGAACCTACTTTTAACATTTTTTTCTTTCATTTTGACTTTGGAGAATCTGATAATTATATGTCTCAGGTATGGTCATCTTATATAGTATCTCACAAGAGTTCTATGAATTTCCTGAATGTGAATGTTGGACTCTCCAGTGAGGTTGGGAAATTTTTCATGGATGACATCCTGAAATATGTTTTTCAAGTTGCTTGCTTTCTCTTCCTTTCTTTCTGGGACACCAGTGAGTCTTAAATTTGGTCTCTTTATATAATCCCATATTCCTCGGAGGTTTTGTTCGTTCTTTTTTACTCTTTTCTTTATTTGTGTGTAGTTGATTTAATTTGGAGAACCAGCTTCAAGTTCTAATATTCTTTCATCAGCTTGTTCTATTCTGCTGTGAATAGCTGTGATTGTATTATGAAGTTCTTGAAGTGAGTTTTTCAGCTCTATTAGATCTGTTTTGTTCTTTCTTAAACTGGCCATTTGGTCTTTCAGCTTCTGGATCATTTTATTGCATTCCTTTAATTGCTTGGATTAGGTTTCGACTTTCTCTTGAATCTTGATGATTTTCTTTCCTATCCATATTCTGAATTCTAAATGTGTCATTTCAGCCATTTCAGGCTAGTTAAGGATCATTACTGGGGAAGAAGTGCAATCTTTTGGAGTTAATAAGACATTCTGGCTTTTAGAGTTGCCAGAATTCTTGCACTGGTTCTTAATTCACTGTGGCCTGATGTTCCTTCAGTGTTTGAAGTTGCTGTCCTTTGGATGGGGTGTTTTTCTCTTTTTTTTTTTTTTTTTTTTAATGTTTGTAGGGTTTTGATTGTTTTATAAGGTGGGTTCAGTCACCTGATTTCATTTATCAGCACTCCTGGGCTGCATATCCTAATCTGGGTGGCTAGTACCAGGTCCCTGGCTTTGTTTCCTAACCCCATTGAGGTTAGGAAACTGCTGTGCTGGAGGGGCTGAGATGTTTCCATTCTGTTGGCCACAACAGTCCAGTGAATAGTGCTGGCCAAAGCTCTTCATTGGGATGGTGGCAATGGGATCCGTGCTCACTTGTGTGTGCCAGCAGCATGGCAGGGTACACATGTGTCAGCTGGAATACAGCACTGGTGGGATCAGGATGGCAGCATTCCTGCATGCACTCAGGGGCATGGTGAGGGTGGGGAACTGGTTAGGGCAGGGTTGCTGGATTCTGTGCACACACTTGCACTAGTGGTGGTAGTGGCGTGGCAGGGGCAGGGCTGCCAGCATCCATGGGCTTGTTTGTGCCATTAGTGGCAGTGTGACAAGACGTCCATGCATCAGCAGTGGTGAGCCATTGGTGTGGTTATACATGGTATCAGTGAGGTGGCAGGGTGTGTGCACATCAATGCAAAGGCACAAAATTGGAGGGAAAATCTGCCCATGAGTGCTGGCAAAGCAATGAAAACATCAAGGTGAGTAGAAGCCATCAAAGTGGTGGGGGAATGCTGTAGCAGGTGGCTTGGGACCAGTCTGCTGAAGCTGTCCAATGGTCAGGTGCAGCCTACCGGTGAAGGAGCTAGGATGAGGGCCCCAGGGAAGCACTCTGACTGGGCATCAGAGCAGCAAGCAAACATGGCCAGACTTGCTCCATCTCATGGACAAGACCACCCTGCTCTGTCCAGGTCTGACAGTCGCTGTAAGACTGATGTCTGCTAGAGGAGCATGACTAACCATGAAGGATGGGAAACCCTGGCTGTATTCCACTACAGATATTCCCATACCAAACTCTCTCCGCTCACATAGGCTGGAGTTCTGCCTGTGTCACTTCTCTAAGTAGTTACTGTCCCTGCCAAGTCCCTACCATGTCAAGTATCCATGGGGATCTTGGGGTCTCCTATTGCTAGGATTCTGGTCTCCCATGGAGGGAGTAGGCCAGCCCTCACCTGTTCAACTCACCCCTTCCCTATGAGTCACTGGAGGCCAGAAATGAGTCTAGGTGCTTGGCAGTCCCTTTCAGCATTCCCAGATTCTTTTAACATCCATCCCAGCATCTGCAGCCTTTCTCCCTCTACTGTCAATGCCTTCCTTCTGAAGATCTGCTCAAAGATTGCGTCTTCCCAATGTCCCAGTCTCATGGTAGATGTTCCTTCTGGCTGCATCTAGTCAGCCATCTTGGCTCCTGTCTTCATTGTGATTTTGATTTACAGTACTCTGATGACTAGTAATGTTGAATGTTCTTTCATATTTGTTGGCTGCTTGTATGTCTTCTTTTGGGATGTGACCATTTATGACCTTTGCCACACTGGCTTTTTAGTTTCCTTTTTGTAGGAATTTGCCATTAGAGGAGGGGAGTGGAGTTAGGGGGAAACAGCAAAAGAGATGGAGAGACATAGGCAGAATGAGCCCCTAGGGAGAGCCAAGCTGTATCCATTAGATGGTCATCAAAGCCTTTTCGTGGACACAGTCATTGCAGTTCAGTGGCCACAGTTTCTGTGTGGAGATGTTGAGTTCTAGAAGGAGACTTTTGCAGCCTCCAAATCTAGTAGTAAATGGGGCTCTGAAAAGACCGAATAATGCACTCTTTCAAGACAAAACTTAAGCTTTGTCCCTGTACAACATTCCTTCAGCATTATCTGCAGCTACTTGTATACTTCAGAGGGGATAAGAATTCTCTAAAGACGTGTTAAAAACCAAATATCTACCCCTCTCCTCAGAATACTCCCAGGAATCTGACCCACTAGGTCTGGGCAAGGCCAAGGAATATCCATTTCTTAACAGCACCCAGGGGATGGACATGTTTCTGGTCCCTAGATTACATTTTGGGTAGTCCAGTTTCAAAATACTTCTTTGAGATGTGGATACAGACCAAACCAGAAGTGAGAAGTAACTTACCTTGAAGGACATGGAGATGGAGGATGGGAGTGCCAATGGCTTTGGGGAAACACACAGAATCAGGGAAGGGCTCAGAATACCATGCCTGGTGATAAAGGACTTTTGGACCCAGGTGTCAGTAACCAGGATGAAACTTCTGGAAAGGAAAGAGTCTGTTTTAAATCCTGAGAGCTGACCCTCTGCACAGTGGCCCCTCAGAGCTGAGGCTTCCCAGTAGCTACAATTGTAAGACTCACATTTACATTTCAGTCAGTGCCAAGAATTGACTGTTTAAAGTTTTCTGATTTTAGCTATAATGAAGACTGTTGTGCTGAACATGTCATTTATATGTATTCATGGGTATAACTGATTATTCCTTCCTTGGAGACAGAGTTCTCAGAAGTTGAATTACTCACTTTTCTTAACTTTTTAAGGATTTTTATTTTTTAAATGTAATTAATTAGTATTTATTTTAATTGACAAATAAAAATTGTATATATATGTATATACACATGAGCATACACACACAGAAACACACATACATGCACACACACATATATATAGTACAGAATGTAATGTTTTAAAGCATGTATGCATTGCGGAATGGCTATACCAAGTTAACTAACATGTGCATTACCTCACATACACATCATTTTTCTGTGGTGAGAATAAAATCTAATCTATTAACAATCTTTGAGTATAAAATACATTGTTCTTAACTATAGTTACCATTTTCTACAATGGTTTTCTCAAATTTATATCTTCTAACTGAAATTTTGTTTTCTTTGATGAGCATCTCTCTAATCTCAGTTTCTCCCTTCCCCACTCCTACAGTCTCTGATAACCACCATTCTACTCTCCGCTTCTATGATTTCTATTTTTTAAGATTCCATATATAAGTGAGATAATGTGGTTTTTGTCTTTCTGTCCCTAGTTATTTAACTTAACATAATGGCGTCCAGGTTCATCTATGTTATTACAAATGAGAGAGAATTTCCTTCTTCTTAAAAAATCAGTAATATTCTATCTTGTATGTGCACCACAATTTCTTTATCCATACATCCACTGATGGACACTGAGGTCGATTCTATGTCTTGGTTACTGTGAATAACGCCGCAGAACGTGGAAGTGCAGATATCTCTGTGACAGACTGATTTTATTTTCTTTGGATATATACCCAGTAGTGGGATTACTGTATTATATAGTAGTTCTATATTTAATTTTTCAAGTATCAGCTATGCTTTTATCCATAATGGCTGTATTAATTTGCATTTCCGGCAACAATGTGCAACAATTCCTTTTTCTCCAAACCTTTGCCAACATTTATCTCTCACCTTTTTGATAATATTCATTGTAATGTATTTGAAGTGGCATCTCGTGGTTTGATTTATTAATACATTTCCCTGATGATAAGTGATGTTGACCATTTCTTCATATATTTGTTGGTCATTTTTGTGTCCACTTTTGAGAAATGTGTATTTGTATTCTTTGTCCATTCTTGAACTGGCTTGTTTTCTTGCTACTGAGTCGCTTGAAGTTTCTTATGTATTTTGAATATTCTTTTCTTATCAGACGAATCATTTGCAAACATTCTCTTCCATTCCATACGTTGTCTCTTCACGCTGTTAATTGTTTCCTGGCCTATGCAGAAGCTTTTTCATTTGATGTGATTCCATTTTTGCTATTGTTGCATGTACTTTTATGGTCCAATTCTAAAAATTATTGCCAAGAAAAAATGTTATAAAGCCTTTCCCCTGTGTTTTCTTGTAATAATTTTACAGTTTTGAGTCCTACACTTAACTATAAGATCCTTTTGAACTGATTTTCATAGGTAGTGTGAGATGTGTCTATTTTTATTTTTCTGCGTATGGATATCCAGTTTCCCCAATACGATTTACTGAAGGTACCATCCTTTTCTCCCTGTGTGTTCTTGGCATTTTTGACATAAATCAATTGACCTTAGGTGCTTGAATTTATGTCTGGGCTCTTTATTATTTTTTTTGGTCTATGAGTCTGTTTTTATGCTGGTACCATGCTGTTTTGATTACTCCAGCTTTGCAGTAGATCTTAAAATCAGGTAGCATGATGCTTCCAGCTTTGTTCTTTTTCTCAGGATTTATTTGGCTATTCAGCGTCTTTTCTGGTTATCATACAAACTTAGGATTGCTTTTTCTATTTATGTAAAAGCATCATTAGAATTTTAATAGGTATTGCATTGAATCTATAGATCACGTGGGTAATATGGTCATTTTTACAATATCTATTCTCCCAATCCATGAACGTGAAATATCTTTTCATTTTTTGTGTCTTCTTCAATTTCTTTCATCAGTGTTTTATAGTTTTTGGTTAAAATGAAAGATCATTTTTTATTGTATTCATTTTTAATTTTATTCATTTATTTCTAAATAGTACATATTTTTGGGTAAAATAGGTCGTTGTTATCATATAGAAAGTCTACTGATTTTTGTATGTTGATTTTATATCCTGAAGCTTTGCGGAATTTGTTTATTAGTTGTAAAAGTTTTTTTGTGGAGTCTTTAGGGTTTTTGGTATATAAGACAATGTCATCTCTAAACAGGTTTTATTAACCTTCTTCCTTTCTGATATGAGTGACTTTTCTTTATCTTGACTTACTGCAATGGTATGACTTCCAGTACTGTATTACATAGAAGTGACAAGAGTGGATATCCTTGTCTTTTGCTTGCTCTTAGAGAAAAAAGTTTCAACTTTTCACCATTTACAATGTTAGCTGCGGTTTTGGCATATGCTGTATTGAAGGTTTTTTTATACCTATTTTTTGAAAGTTTTTATCCATGAAAGAAGGTTGAATTTTGTGAAATGCATGTACTGAATCTATTGAGAAGATCATTTGTTTTGTTTTTCATTCTGTTAATGTGGTGTGTCACATTTACAGATTTGCCTATGTTGAACCATCCTTGCATTTCACAGATAAATTACAACTGATTACGGTGAATCATCCTTTTGCCATGCTGCTGAACTCACATTATGATATTTTATTGGGAAAGTTTGCATCTATGCTCATTGGGGATATTGGCCTATAATTCTCTTTTCTTGTGTTGTCATTCTCTGGCTTTCATGCAAGAGTAATGGTAGTCTTATAAAGTAAATTTGTAAATAGTCTGTTCTCTTCAATTTTGGGAAATACTTTGAGAAGAATTGGTATTGGTTCTTTAAATGTTTGATAGAATTCAGTAGTGAAGTCAACAATTTCTGGGTGTTCTTTGATAGGAGGTGTTTTATCACTGACTCAATTCTTTTATTCATTACTGATCTCTTCAAACTTTTCATTTCTTCATGATTCAGGCCTGGTAAGTTTTATGTTTCCAGAAATTTATCCATTATTTTACGTTATACAATTTGTTGGCACATAATTATTCATAGCAGTCATTTAAGATCCTCTGCATTTCTGTGGTATCAGTTGCAATATCTTGCCTTTCCATTCTGATTATATTTATTTGACTCTTCTCCTTTTTTCCTAGTCTAGCTAAAGGTTTGTCAATTTTGTTTATCTTTTTAAAAAACCAATTATTTGTTTTGTTGATACTTTCCATTGTTTTCCTAATCTCTATTTTATTTCTTTCTGCTCTGATCTTGCAATTTTTTTCCTTCTATTAAGTTTGGGCTTAATTTGTTTTTCTTTTTCTGGCATTTTGAGGTGCAATATTAGGATATCGATTCAGGTTTTTAAAAATTTGATATAAACATTTGTTACTGTAAATTTCCTTGTTAGAACCACTTTTTGCTGCATCCTATAAGTTTGAATATGTTTTATTTTTATTTTTGTTTGTCTCAAAATAATTTCAAATTTTCCTTTTAATTTATTAATTTATCCATTGATTATTCAGAAGCACATCTTTAAAATTTCACATTATTTGTGAATTTTAAAATCTTTCTGTTATTGATTTGTAGATGCATACCACTGTGGTCAGAAGGAATACTTGATATGATTTCACTGTTTTTAAATTTGAAAATTTTTTGGCCTAATGTAAAATGTATCTTGAGAATGTTGTTTGTGCAATTGAAAGAAACATATATTCTACTTCTGGTGACTGGAATGTTCTGTATATATCTGTGAGGTCATTTGGTTCAGGGAATATTCAATTATAATGCTTCCTTATTCCTTATTGTTGTCTATCTGGATAATCTGCTCATAATGGGAAGTAGAATAATGAAGTTCCCTACTATTACTGTTTTGCCATCTACCTCTCCCTTTAAATCTATTAACTACTGAATTATATGTTTAGGTGCTCAGATGCCTCGTGTATTTGCTTTTATAATTCTCATATACTCCTAATGAATAAATTCTTTTATTATAAGGATCTTCTTTGTCTTATTTAAGTATTTTTTACTTAAAGTTTATTTTATCTGATATCAGTATAGGTACCTCTGTTCTCTTTTGATGTGTTTGCATAGAATATCTTTTTTCATCCTTTACTTTCCATCTTTTCATACATTTAAGGTTAAATGAATCTCTTGTAAGCAGCATAGACATGGATCTTATCTGTTTATCCATTCAGCATTCCATGTCTTTTGATTAAAGATTATAATCTATTTATATTCCAGGTAACTATTGACATGTAAGAACTTACACTGCCCTTTTGATCATTGTTTTCTGGCTGTCATGCAGATTTTGTCCCCTTTCTTTCTCTCTTGTTTCCTTTTCTGATTAGACAATTTTATGCAGTGGTATGCTTTGAATTTTTGCTTCTGATATTTTCTTTGTCTATTACAGGTTTTCGGTTTTGGTTACCATTAGGCTTACACAAAATATCTTATAGTTATAACAGGCTATGTCAAGCTGACAATAACTTAACTTCAATTACATTGAAAAATTCTATACTCTTCTCCCAGCATTTTGTGGTTTTGATGTCACAGTTTACATCTTTTAATATTGTGTATCCCTTAAAACAGGGGACCCCACTCCTGGGCTGCCAACTGGTTCCAGTCCATGGCCTTTTAGAAACCAGGCTGCACAGCAGAAGGTGAGCAGTGGCTGACAAAGCATTACCACCTGAGCTTTGCCTTCTCTCAGGTCAGCAGTGGCATAAGATTCTCATAGGAGTGTGAACTGCGCATGCGAGGGATCTAGGTTGTATGCTCCTTATGAGAATCTAACTAATGCCTGATGATTTAAGGTGGAATAATTCCATCCCAAAACCATTCCCTACCCCCCTAACCTCCAGTCCATGGAAAAAATTGTCTTCCATGAAACTGGTCCCTGGTGCCAAAAATGTTGGGTACCACTGCCTTAACAAATCATTGTAGCTACTATTATTTCAGAGTTTTGTCCTAAAATCTTCATACTAAAGATATAAGGGATTTACATATTACCAGTATAGTATTAGAGTATTCTGAATTTCAGTATGTACTTAGTTTCATCAGGGAGATTTTTATTTTCATATGTTATTATGCTACCAATGAGTAGTATTTGCTTTCAACTAAAAGAATGTTCTTTAGCATTTCTTTTCTTTTTTCTTTTTTTTTTTTTTAAGATCGAGTCTCACTGTTGTTGCCCAGGCTGGAGTGCAGGGGCATGATCTTGGCTCACTGCAACCTCTGCCCCCTGGGTTCAAGCAATTCTCCTGCCTCAGCCTCCAAAGTAGCTGGGATTGCAGGCACCTGGCACCATGCCTGGCTAATTTTTGTACTTTTAGTAGAAAGAGTGATTCATCATGTTGACCAGCCTGATCTCAAGCTCCTGATCTCATGATCTCCCCACCTCAGCCTCCTGAAGTGCTGGGATTACAAGTATGAGCCACCACGTGCAGCCCGAGGCCCTGTCTGAGCTCATTCATGCACATGAGGTGTCTGAGAGCAGATAGTCATTGTACCTCTGGCCACATGGATTATTGACTATGAGCCCTGAGACAGCAGCTCAGATGCACCACTTGAGCCACCTGGAGCTGGCTCAGAAATCTGTCTACCCAGATCCTCCCTGTCTTCCCTGATGAGAATAACTCCATCAAACGCTCAACCCCTTTCATCCAGAACTACAGCACACAAAGCTTCTGAACATGCTGATGTTTAATGATCTGTACTACATGATTAGGCTCAAGATGTGTGGATTTTCTAAAACGCTAGTCTGAGATCTGGTCCGTCACTGAAGAGTCATCAGAAGAGAAGTGCTGAGGAAGTAAAGAGTTTGCCTTTTACCAGGTGAAAGGGTGAGCATCACAAGGACGCTGAGCCCTGGTCCCTCAGTTTCTTTGTGAGGCCTGAGCCTTGGGAGCTCATCTGCTGGCCCCTGGCTTTGTGTCATCGGCAGCCCCTCCAGGTGAGCTTCTCAGTTCACCAACCGCACCAAAGCTTTGCTCTTGCACTCTCCTCCCAAAAGATTCAAGAAGCAGGCTGAGTGGTCAGGTGCCAGACTGAGTCAGCATGTGACACGGAGTAGCTGCAAGCTTGACCCCAAGGAGAAGACACCTCTCTGAGACTGTCTCACCTCACACTGGTGACAGGCAGTACTACAGGACAGGAAGGACAGAATCCTGGATTTAAGGAAGGCATCTCTGCATGTGGAGTCACTCATCTGCCTTCCTTCTGCCCTATTCTCTCTAGTGCGATGCAAGGCACAGGCAGGAGAGCAGCTACCCTCTGCTACTAGCTATGAAAGCTGCTTCAACAGATTCTGGGTGTCCTCAGGTGCTTGGTGTCCTTGGATGATCTATACCTTCACTTCCCACAGCAAACTGAGATAAGACCTGGGGAAATCTCGACTCTCACTCTCTCCTCCTTCACCCAAACCAAGAAAGGATCTCGGCTGTTCAGAAAAATAACTAAGATATCAGTTTGTTCTTAGGTTGTCTAATATCTCAACAGTCTTACTCCGTGAGCCAAGGGAAAAAATGCTAAGAAAAAAATGGCAACTTTCATCAACCATTTTGACCTGGAAGCGACAATGAGAATTGTGAGAAAAGGGCAGGAAAGACAGAAACCCAAGTCCTGAGGCGCCAGCCTGGTCATGCCCAGCCCAGCCCTGCATGCATTTCTAAGCCTTGTCAGCCCGGTTCCATCTGAGCCAGAGCCAAAGTTTCTACAGGGCTCACCTCCTTACGTCTGCTGCGCCACCACACGCACTTACGTTTTATGACTGGAACACCATTCTAGATCAAGTTTTTAAACACTTGCCCGGGAGAGCACATGTTTCTGTCTCAGTGAGATAGGGGTTGGACTATTATTCTGACCCTTGATCATTTTTGTCTCCATCCGACTATCCTTCTTGTTCTAGAGTGAAATATTTTGCCAACACTTAGGTGATATTAGGTGGTTACTTCTAAATCAATTTCCTGGCAATGACTAATCTGAAAGAGGAAATGATAATATTGTGTTTCTATAAAAATGGACATTAAATGGTGCAGGACAGGTGAAGTATGAAAAAGTGAGAGCGGGGAGTTTGGCTGAGAAGACTATGGCAGTGTAATACGGGCAAGAACCTAGCCTTGTTGCCAGATAACAGAATAGAACGCCCAGTCCCAAGTCAGCAAGACTAATTCTACAAGACCTGCTCTGACTGTGTCCCGCACCCTGTTCCCCGATCACAGCAGGGCCAGCCCCGGGAAGAGTGTCACTGCATCTGTCCACACTAGCACGGCACTGGCCAGGTCAAGAAAGCTGCAGGTGAAGGGAGTCCTGCTGCCTGATCCAATACCAGGGTGGTCCCGAGTGTCCGCTCACAGGAGACTCCACCCGTCACACACGTAAGAAAGCAGCTAGTATGTGGGGAGCTGCTGTGCAGGAGCCATGTGCCACCTGCATCTCGATCCTCTGCCCTGACTCCAGGAAGTGGGTGACACAGAGTAGCTGAAACCTGTGTCCTGATTAGCAATGATCAGAGGTGAAATCTGTCGCTGTTGCGTTGTTTCATGTTTTTTTTTTTTTTTTTTTTTTCGGCTTTTGTTTTGTTTTGTTTGAGACAAGAGTCTCACTCTGTCACAAAGGCTTGAGTGCAGTGGCGTGATCTTGGCTCTTTGCTGCAACCGCCACCTCCTGGGCTCAAGAGATTCTCCTGCCTCAGCGTCCTAAGTAGCTGAGATTACAGGCACGCCCCACCAGGCCCAGCTAATTCTTTGTATTTTTAGTAGAGAAGGAGTTTCGCCATACTGGCCAGGGTGGTCTCGAACTCCTGGCCTCAACTGATCCTCCCACCTCAGTCTCCTAAAGTGCTGGTATTACAGGCATGAGCCACCATGTCTGGACCCTACTGGGTTGTTGAAATGTCATTGTTTTCTGATCAAACGTAGCTGACTCATTCTCCTCATATTTATTTACCCATGGCAAACAAACAGCTCAGCCACGCAACTGTTTGCAAAATTATTTGTGAGACCTACTGGGTTCTGAAAGATGTTCACTTGAGAAAGATTTTCAGTCAAACACAACTCGCAAGTCAAGGGATCCATGACACAAGATTCACACTCTCCTTTCCAATTGGCAAAGTCTTGCTCATAATTGTGAAGCAGAAGCCAGCACTACAAGAGTCCTTCCCACTGCATGAGTTACACAGAAATGAAATCTTCTCATCGGTTCCCTAAAAACTGAGATCGGGAAATGAAATAATGACAACAAAACTAATGGTGCAAATTGACACAGTTATAGCTCATAGATAATGTCTTTGGTCTGTTCAAACACAAGAGACAGGTCAAGAAAGACCTGAGGTTACCGTGAACTTGTATCTCTGCCTGACTTTCAACTTTAGCGCAAGCCAGAAGCCATTGTCAGGACCGAGGTGTGAGTGGCCTAAGCATTGAAGGTGTGCCCAATACACGCACCCCGTGGGCTGGTTTTGGAAAATTGTTTTTGTTGTTACAATTGTTTAGTGATTTTGACCACATGTGACAAGTAACACACTCTGCACAGGCATAGTTTAGAAAAGTCAACAAACAAAGACACAATTACAATCCACAGAAAGCAGCAACATATCTTAAGGAGAAAGCAAACTCAGACTCCTAGAATTACCACAATTTAGCATTTAAATGACCAGTTTTCCAAAAAAAATATAAGGCATACAAAGGGACATGAAAGTACGTCCCATTCACAGTCTTCTTTGTGGCTCGATGGCTTTCAGCTTGATGTAATCCTGTTTGTTTATTTTCATTTTTGCTGCCTGTGCTTTTGAATTCCTTACCCAAAAAGTCGTTGCCCATATCAGTGTCCTGAAATGTTTTTTCCAATGATTTCTTCTGGAAGTTTCACAGTTTCAGGTCTTAAATTTAAGCATTTAATTTTTTTTTTTTAATATAGTGAGAGGTAGGGGTCTAACATCATTTTTCTGCATGTGATTACCCAGTTTTTCCAGCAACATTTATTGAAGAGACTGTGCCTTCTCCAATGGGTTTTCTTGGCATCTTTGTTGAAAATGAGTCGGCTGTGAACATGTGGACTCATTTCTGGGTTCTCCATTCTGTTCCATTGGTCTAAGTGTCTGTTTTTATGCCGGTGTCATGCTGTTTTGGTTACTGTAGTATTGTACTACATTTTGAAGTCAGGTACATTTTGAATGTCCCTGCCTTGTTACTTTTGCTGAGGATTGCCCTGGCAATATGAGGTCTTTTGTTGTTCTATAGATACTTTTGGATATTTTTGTCCTTTTCTGTGAAGAATGTCATTGATATTTTGAATAAGGATTACATTGAAATTGTAGATAGCTTTGGTTAGTATTGATATTTTAAGAACATTAATTCTTCCAATCTATGAGCATGAATATCTTTTCCATTTTTTAAATTTCTGTTTATTTTATTAATGCTTTATAGTTTTTGGAAACATCTTTTACTTCTTGAGGTAATTTTATTTCTAATTATTTTATATTTTTGTAGCTATTGTAAATTTGATTGCATTCTTGATTTCTTTTTCAGTTTGTTTGCTGTTGGTGTATGTACTAATCTTTGTACGTTGATTTTGTATTTTCAACTTAACTGAATTCATTTAGCAGTTCTAACAATTTTTTGATGAAGTCTGGCTTTTCCCAAATATCATAACATCATCTGTGAACAAGGGTAATTTGACTTCTTCCTTTCCAATGTGGATGCCCATTATTTCTTTCTCTTGTCTAATTGCTCTGGTCAGGACTTTGAGTACTACATTGAATAAAAGTGGTGGGGGCTGGGTGTGATGGCTGCTCACACTTGTAATTCCAGCACTTTGGGAGGTCAAGGAAGGCATATCATCTGAAGTCAGGAGTTCGAGACCAGTCTGGCCAACATGGTGAAGCCCCTTTCTACTAAAAAAATACAAAAATTAATCGGGCATGGCGGCACATGCCTGTAATCCCAGTTAGGAGGCAGAGGCAGAAGAATTCCTTGAACCCAGGAAGCGGAGGTTGCAATGAGCTGAGATCATGCCACTGCACTCCAGCCTGGGCAACAAGAGTGAAACTCCATCTCAAAAAAAAAAAAAAAAAAGTTGTGGAAGTCTTGTTCCAGATATTAAAGGAAAGAAACAATATATAACAAACCCACAGCCTTCATTTTGGCCTTTATTTTGAGATACATTCCTTTAAGCCTGTTGTGTTGAAAGCTTTTGTCATGAAAGGATGTAAAATTTCGTCTAATGCTTTTTCAGCATCTATTGAAATGACCGTATGGTTTTTGTCTTTGATTTTGTTAATGTGATGTGTCAAGCTTATTAATTTGCATATGTTGACCCATCCTTGCATCCCTGGAGTGGATCCCATTTGTCATGATGCATGATCTTTTTTATGTGCTATTGTATTTTCATTTGCTAGTAGTTTGTTGCAGATTTTTTGCTCCTATGTTCACCAGGGGCATTGATCTGTAGGTTTTTGTTGTTTTTATTGTACTCTTAACTGGTTTTGGTATCAGAGTAATGTTGGCTGCGTAGAATGAGTTTAGAAATAGTCTGTCCTTTTTTATTTTCTGAAATAGTTTGAATAGAATTGATAGTACTTCTTTAAATGCTTAGTAGAATTCAGCAGTGAAGTATCAGGTCCTAGGCTTTCTTTGCTGGGAGAATTTTTAGTACTGCTTTTATCATATTACTGGTTGTTGATCTGTTTAGGTTTTCTATTTTTTCTTGGTTCTTCCTGGTATGTTATATGTATCCAGGAATGTAGTCGCTTCTGCAAGGTTTTTCTTATTTTTTGCTCTATGTCTGTTCATAATCGTCTCTGACAATCCTTTATAGTTCTACATTAGCAGTTGTTACGTCTCTTGTTTTGTTTCTGATTATATTTTTTATCTACGTCTTCTCCCTTTTCATCTTTACTCTCAGTAAAAGTTTGTTGATTTTATCTTTTCAAAGGATAATGTCTTGTTTGGTTAATCTTTTATATTTTTTAAATTATCAATTTGATATTTCTTACTTCTTTCCTTCAAGTAATTTTGGATTTCATTTGTTTCTGCTTTTCTGATTTCTTGAGCTGCATTATTAAGTTGAAATGTTTGAAATCTTACTACGTTTTAGGTATTCATTGCTATAAACTTGCCTCTTAGAACTCCCTTAGCTGTAGATTTTGACATGTGGTGCTTTCATTTTCATTTGTTTGAAGAAATTTTTAAACTTCTATATTAGTTTTTTCTTTAACCAATTGATCCTTTAGGAATGTTGTTTCACTTCCATATATTTGTATAATTTCCAAAGTTCCTCTTATTATTGATTTCTAGCTTTATTCCATTGTGGTCAAAAAAGGCACTTGATATGATTTTGACTTTTTGAAATCTGTTGAGATTTTTTTTGTGGCCTAACATACGGCCTATCCTGGAGAATGTTTCATGATGAGAAGAATGTATATTCTGTAGCAGTTGGATTAAATGTTCTCTAAATATCAGTTAGGTCTATTTAGTACTCTAGAGTGTCTTTTAACTTTGAATTTTTTTGTTGATTTTGTCGGGCTCATCTTTCTATTACTGAAAGGAGTATTAAAGTTCTATTATTTTGTCATAGTCCATCTCTAGGGCTTTATATCTATTAATATTTGCTTGGGATCTCCACTGTTGGAAGCATAGATATTTATAATTGTTAGTCTTTTTGTTGAATTCACCCCTTTATCTTTATATAGTAAACTCCTTTTTCTCTTTTTTATGGTCTGACTTAAAATACATTATATCTTGTACAAGTTTAGCTACTTCTGCCCTTTTTTAGTTTTCATCTGTGTGGAAAATCTTTTTCCATTGCTTCACCTTCAGACTGTGTCCTTACGGGTAAAATGAGCGTCTTGTAAGCAACATACAGTTGGGTGTTTATCCTTTATCCATTCAGCCATTCTTTATCTTTTAATTAAAATTTAGTCCACTTATATTTAATGTTATTATTGATAGGGAAGGACTTACTGCTGCCAATTTATTACTTGTTTTTGGTTGTTTTGTAACTCTTCCCTCCCTCCCTCCCTCCCTCCCTCCCTCCCTCCCTCTCTCTCTTTCCTTCCTTCTTTCTTTTCCTTCTTTCTTTCTTTCTTCTTTCTTTCCTTCTTTCCATATTTACTTGTGGTTAAGTGATTTTCTCTGGTAGTATCTTTTTATTTGATGCTTTTTATACTTACTGTATATTATAGGTTTCTGCTTTGTGGTTAACCATGAGGCTTCCAAAAACTCTTATACATATAATAAGTTACTTTAAACAGATGAGAACTTAACTTTGATTACAAGGAAACAAAACAAAGACTAAACATTCTACAATTTAATTCCATCACCCCCCACCATTTTGACTTTTTGATGTCTTAATTTATATCTTCATGTCTTTTTATATTGCCTATCTCTTAACAGGTGGCTGTAATTAGTTTTGGTAGATTTGTCTTTTTTTCTTCCTACTAGATATATGAGTGGAAACTCACCACAATTGCTGTATTAAAATATTCTGTATTTGTCTATATACTTACTTTTACCAGGGAGTTTTATACTTCTAATAGCTTTCTTTTTGTATGTTATCATATTTTCTCTTCAGATCAAAGAAATCAATTTAGCATTTCTTTTAAGATGGGTCTAGTGGTTATGGATTTTCTCAACATTTGCCTGGGAAATGCTTTATCTCTCCTTCATGTTTGAAGAAAACATTGCCGATTACAGTATTTTTATTTGACAGTTATTTCCCTTCAGCCCTTTGAATATGTAATCCTTCTTCCTCCTGGCCTGTATGGTTTTTGCTGAGAAGTCTGTTGCCAGACAAATTGGAGCTCCTTTATGGTTTATTATTATTATTTCTTCTTTTATTGTGCTGTTTCTAGGATCCTCTCTTTGTCTTTGACCTTTGAGTGTTTGATTATATGCTTTGGGATGCCTCATTTGGGTCAAATCTGTTTGGTGATCTGACCTTCTTACACCTGGATATTTATATCTTTCCCTAGATTTGGAAAAATTTCTATTATATCTTGTTTGTTTTTAATATTTTATTTCAACAGTTTTTGGGGAACAGGTGGTTTTTGGTTTACATGGATATGTTCTTTAGTGGTGATTTCTGAGATGCTGCTGTACCATCACCCAAGCAGTGTACATTGTACCTAATGTATAGTCTTTTATTCCTCATGCCTTCCCACTCTTCCCCCATGTTCCCAAAGTCTATGCTTATGCCTTTGCATTCTCATAGCTTAGTTCCCACTTTTAAATGAGAATATATGATATTTGATCTTCCATTCCTGAGTTACTTAACTTAGAATAATAGTCTCTAACTTTATTCAGGTTGCTGTGAATGCCATTATTTCACTGCTTTTTATGACTGAGTAGTATTTCATGGTATATATATATATACATACATATATATATATATATATATATCACATTTTCTTTTTTTTTCTTTTTTATTTTATTTTATTTTATTTTATTTTTTTTTTTTTCACATTTTCTTTTTCCACTGATTGGTTGATGGGCATTTAGGCTTGTGAGATATTTTTGCAATTGCAAATTATTCTGCTACAAACATGTATATGCAAGTCTTTTTTTCATATAATGACTTCCTATCCTCCATGTGGCTACTCAGTAGTGGAATTGCTGGATCAAATACTAGTTCTACTTTTAGCTGTTTAAGGAGTCTTCCTACTGTTTTTTCATAGTAGTTGTACTAGTTTACATTCTAACCAGCAGTGTAAAGGTGGTCCTTTTCCACCACACCCATGTCAACATCTGTTATTTTTTGATTTTTTAATTTTGGCCATTCTTGCAGGTGTAAGGTGGTATCATATTGTAGTTTTGATTTGCATTTCTCTGATAATTACAGATATTGAGCATTTTTTCATGTGCTTGTTGGCCATTTGTATATCTTCTTTTAAGAATTGTCTATTCATGTCCTTTGACCGCTTTTTGATGGGATTATTTGTTTTTCTCTTGCTGATTTTTTTGGGTTCCTTGTGGATTTTGGATATTAGTCCTTTATCAGATGCATAGTTTGGGAATATTTTCTCCAAGTTTGTGGGATTTCTGTTTACTCTGCTAATTATTTCTTTTGCTGGGCAGAAGCTTGTTAGTTTAATTTAGTTTAGTTAGGTCCCATCTATTTATTTTTATTGCATTTGCTCTTGAGTTCTTGGTCATGAACTCTTTGCCTAAACCAATGTCTAGAAGAATTTTTCCAATGTTATCTTCTAGAATTTTTAGGGTTTAAAGTCTTAAATTTAAGTCTTCGATCTATCTAGAATTGATTTTTGTATAAGGTGAGAGATGAGGATCCTGTTTCATTCTTCTACATGTGGCTTGCCAATTATCCCAGCACATTTCCTGAATAAGGTGTACTTTACTTTATACAGATTTTGTAAGCTTTGTTGAAGATCAGTTGGCTGTAAGTATTTGGCTTTATTTCTGAGTTTACTATTCATTTCCATTGGTCTACATGCCTGTTTTTATGCCAGTACCATGTTGTTTGGTACCTATTGCCTTGTAGTACAGCTTGAAGTCCGGTAATGTGATGCCTCCAGATTTGTTCTTTTTGCTTAGTCTTGCTTTGGCTATGTGGCCTCTTCTTTGATTCCATATGAATGTTGGGATTTTTTTTTCTAGTTCTGTGAAGAATGATGATGGTATTTTGGTGGGAACTACATTAAATCTGTAGATTTCTTTTGGCAGTATGGTCATTTTCACAATATTGTTTCTACCCTCCCATGAGCATGTGATGTGTTTCCATTTGTTTGTATCATCAATGATTTCTTTCAGCAGTGTTTTGTATTTTTCCTTGTAGAGGTCTTTCACCTCCTTGGCTAGGTATAATCCTAAATATTTTATTTTATTTTTGCAGCTGTTGTAAAAGGGATTGAGTTCATTATTTGATTCTCAGCTTGGTCTTTCCTGGTGTATAGCAATGCTACTGATTTGTGTACATTGATTTTATATCCTGGAACTTTACCAGTTCATTTATGAGATCTACGGGCTTTTTAGATGACTCTTTAGAGTTTTCCAGGTATACAATCATATAACCAGTGAACAGCAACCATTTGACTTCCTCTTTACCAATTTGGATGTCCTTTGTTTCTCTTGTCTGATTGCTTTGACTAGGACTTCCACTACTATATTGAACAGAAGTGGTATAAGCGGACATCCTTGTCTTATTCCAGTTCTCAGGGGAAATGCTTTCAACTTTTCCCCATTCAGTATAATGTTGGCTATGGGTTTGTGATAGATGATTCTTATTACCTTGTCCCTTCTATGACAATTTTGCTGAGGGCTTTAATCATATTATCACTATTTCTGCTTTAAAGTCTGTTTTGTTTGGTATAAGAATAGCTATTCTTGCTTGCTCTTGGTTTCCATTTGCTTGTAATATCTTCTTCCACCTCTTTACCTTAAATTTGTTTGAGTCCTTACGTGTTAGGTGAGTCTCTTGAAAACAGGAGGTACTTGGTTGGTGGATTTTTATTCATTCTGCCATTCTGCATCTTTTAAGTGGAGCATTTACTTCATTTACATTCAATGTTCATATTGAGATGTGAGGTCCTGTTCTATTCCTTATGCTGGTTGTTACCTAAGTATCTTTATTTTTTTATTGTGTTATTGTTTTATAGGCCCTATGAGATTTATACTATAAGGAGGTTCTATCTTGGTGTATTTCAAGTTTTTCTTTCAAGATTTAGAACACCTTTTAGCATTTCTTGTAGTACTGGATTGATAGTGGCAAATTCTCACAGCATTCATCCAAAAAATATTTTATTTCTCCTTCATTTATGAAACTTAGTTTTATTGGCTACAAAATTCTTGGCTGACAATTATTTTGTTTCAGGAGGCTAAAGACAGGACCCCAACACCTTCTGGCAAGTAAGGTTTATGCTGAGAAATCTACAGTTAATCTGATAGGTTTTCCTTTATAGGTTACCTGATGCTTTTATCTCATAGCTCTTAAGATTATTTCCTTTATCTTGACTTTAGACAACCTGATGTCTATGTGCCTAGGTGAAAATCTTTTGGTGATGATTTTTTCAGGTGTTCTTTTATGTTCTTGTATTTGCATGTGTAGATCTCTAGCAAGGTCAGGAAAGTTTTTTTTCACATATTCTCTCAAATAAGTTTTCTAGACGTTTAGATTTCTCCTCTTCTTCAGGAACACCAATAGTTTTTAGGTTTGGCCATTTAACATAATCCAAAATTTCTTAAAGCCTTGTTCATTAAAAACAATTTTTTTTGTCTTTGTCTGATTGGGTTAATTTGAAAGCTCTGTCTTTGAGTTCTTAAGTTCTTTTTATTTGTTTTTTATTTATATATTTTTTTATTTTTTCATAAACTATTGGGGTACAGGTGGTATTTGGTTAAATGAGTAAGTTCTTTAGTGGTGATTTGTGAGATATTGGTGCTCCTATCACCCAAGCAGTATACACTGCACCATATTTGCAGGGTTTTATCCCTTATCCCCCCTCCTAATCTTCCCCACAAGTCCTCAAGGTCGATTATATCATTCTTATGCCTTTGTGTTCTCATAGCTGAGCTCCCATGTATCAGTGATAACATACAATGCTTGATTTTCCATTCCTGAGTTACTTCACATAGAATGATAGTCTCTAATGTCACCCAAGTTACTACAAATGCTGTTAATTCATTCTTTTTTATGGCTGAGTAGTATTCTATTGTGTATATATACTACAATTTCTTTGTTCATTCATTGATTGGTGGGCATTTGGGTTGGTTCCATGATTTTGCAATTGTGAATTGTGCTGCTATAAACATGCATGTGCAAGAATCTTTCTTGAATAAAGAATTTCCTAGGTGTTCTTTGTGTTTCTTGTATTTTGATGTCTAGGTCTCTAGCAAAGCCAGGGAAGTTTTGCTTATTTCCCAAAATATGTTTTCCAAGTTTTTAGAATTCTCTTCTTCCTCGGGAACATCAGTTATTCTTAGGTTTGGTCATTTAACATAATCCCAGATTTCTTGGAGGCTTTGTTTATATTTTCTTATTCTTTTGTCAGACTGTGTTAATTCTAGGATCTTTTCTTAGAGCTCTGAATTTCTTTTCTCTACATGTTCAATTCTATTGATGAGACTTTCTAGAGCATTTCACATTTCTAAAAGTGTGTCCAAAGTTTCCAGAATTTTTATTGTTTTTTCTTTAAGCTATCTATTTCCTTTAATATTTCTCCCTTCACTTCTTGTATTGTTTTTTGGATTTTCTTGCATTGGGCTTCACTTTTCTCTGGTGCTTTTCTGATTAGCTTAATAACTGACTTCAGGAATCCTTTTTCAGATAATTCAGGGATTTCTTCTTAGTTTGGATCCATTGCTGGTGAACTAGTGTGACATTTTGGGGGGTATTAAAGAGCCTTGTTTTGTCATGTTACCAGGGCTGGTTTTCTGGTTTCTTCTCATTTGGATAGGCTCTGTCAGAGGGAAGGTCTAGAGCTGAAGGCTGTTGTCCAGATTATTTTGTCCCACAGGAAGTTCACTTGTTGTAGTACTCCCCCTTTTCCCATGGATGTGGCTTTCTGTGAGCCAGACTGCAGTGATCATTGTCTCTCTCCTGGGTCTAGCCAACCAGCGTGTCTACCAGGCTCTGGGCTGGTACTGGGGTTGCCTGTACAGATCCTATGATGGGAACTGTCCACGGGTCTCTCAACTGTGGATACCAGCACGTGTTTAGGTGGAAGTGGCGGGTGAGTACATTGGACTCCATGAGGGTTCTTAGATTTGGTGGTTTAATGCTCTATTTTTGTGCTGGTTGGCCACCTGTGGGGAGGTGGCGCTTTACAGAAAGCATCAGCTATAGTAGCGTGGAGAGGTGACCAGTGGTGGACAGGGTCCTAGAAACCCCAAGAGTATATGCCTTTTGTCTTTCTTTACCAGGGTGGGTAGAGAAGGACCATAAGGTGTGGGCGAGGCTAGTTGTGTCTGAGCTCAGACTCTCTTTGGACAGGTCTTGCTGCGGCTGCTGTAGGAGATGGGACTGAGGTTCCCAGGTCACTGAAGTTGTGTACCTAGGAGGATTATGGCTGCCCTTGCTGTGTCATGCAAGTTGTTAGGGAAGTGGGGGAAAGCTGACAGTCCACAGGCCTCACCCAGCTTCCACACAAATTGAAGGGCTGGTCTCACTTCCACTGCAACTCCCCCAGCATCCTCAAGTCTGTTTCCAGGTGGTGAATCCACCACTTACTTTTTTTTTTTTAGCTGTTTAAATAAATGTATTAGGTTTATGAGTAGCAATATAAATAGATCTCAAAATCAGGATTCTTTTTTCTTTTATTTATTTATTTATTTTACTTTACATCCTGGGCTACATGTGCAGAACATGCAGCTTTGTTTCATAGGTATACATGTGTCATGGTGATTTGCTACACCCATCAACCCATCATCTAGGTTTTAAGCCCCACATACATTAGATATTTGTCCTAATACTCTCCCTCCCCTCGTCCCCCATCCCCTCACTGGCCCCGGTGTGTGATGTTCCCCTCCCGGTGTCTATGTGTTCTCATTGTTGAGCTCCCACTTATGAGTGAGAACATGTGCCACCACCAATTTTTTTAATGTCGAGTTGTGAGAGTTTATTACACATATTAGATACTGGTTGTTTGATGGACATATGGTTTGCAAATATTTTCTCCCACTCTGTAGTTTGTCTTTCCATCCTCATCACATGGGTTTTCACTGAGCAAGAGCTTTTAATTCTGATAAGAAATACTTTATCAATTTATTATTTTATGTATCATGATTGGAGGTTTAGTCTAAAATGTATTTTCTGTGCATGGTGCTTTCATATGCATATGTGTCTCCAGAGGTCTGCCCTTTTTCATAACTTCTGCCCTTTTTCATTTCTTTATCTCTTTCTCCTTCCCACTATCTCTTCTTTCCTGACTCTGCAAAAGAGCATGAGAACAATGTTAAGCAAATACGCATGGCTGAATGCTTCCTCTCCATGGTGGAGTTTGTGTCACACACATTTAACCTGCAGAGAAGAGACTCACATGCCTACCGGCTGGTGCGCATCTTAATTTCCTGGACAGGGAAGGTTGGTAACCACATCCTTTCCATCCCAACCCTCCTTTACTTGCTACCAGTGGACAAGGGTATGGTGTCTAATTAAGGAGTCTTTGTTGATCATTTGTAGTCTGTAGTAAGGTAAAATTTTAGGTCTATAGTATGGTAAGGTAAAGTAAATAAAATCTAGTTTAGTAATAAGTTTTTGAAAACATTTTACTTTGAAATATCTAAGAACTTATTCAAATCTAATTAATAGTGCAAGAAAATTTTTTTTCAATCTTCATCTTTTCTATGACATTATTCAACTGAAGAATGACTTCTAAATAAGGACTACTAAGGAGATGAAGCTACTGAGTTAAAAACACAATCTGGACTAAAAATGTCCATAAAGGAAGATTGAGAAATATTTCAAAGACATAAAATAACAACAGATACTTAAAAAATGGGAAAACTGGAGACTCTGTGTGTGTGTGTTTGGGTGTGTGTGTGTGAGAGAGAGAGAGAGAGAGAGAGAGAGAGAGAGAGAGAGGAGAGAGAAATCTGCAGATTCAGAACCAATAAGGAAACCCCATCAGCCCCATCAGTCCTGACAGGCTGCTGTGTGGTCGGTTCTTCTGATTTTCACCTGGTCTAGGCTCCTTGGTGTGTCTGCACTTAATGAACTGAAGGTTCTTTTACACTCTTTCTCAGACCACAGTTTTTACTCCTAAATGTTTTTCTTTTAGTGGAATCGCTATAGAATGCAATCGGGAATGCGCTGTTCATCTGGGCTGCAGATATGGACAGTGAAAATGCTCTCCCCGTGGAGCACTTCTGGTTAGGAGGGAGAAGTGGGATTGCACTAAGATCCTGCAAGAAGGTCAGAGGGACTCGAACCCTACCCAGAGCTTAAACCTCTAGAAAGACTCTGTGCAAGGCCCTGACTGGTTCTCTGCCCCCTACCCTCTGGGCTGGAGACTTCCATGTGGCTTCCTGAACCCGAGTCAGTTTGGGGTTTGATAAGAACATATGAATGAGGAAGGAGGATATGGAATGGAATGAAATAGAATGGAGTGGAAAGAAGAGCAAGGAAAATTTCAAAGTGCATTTTGCAAGGGCAGATGTCATTTTGTGAAGCCATTGTCCCAAGGGTGTGTGCCTGTGTATAGTGGGAATGCTGTGTGTCATCCTTGCTGGAGGTCAGGTGGAAGGTTTGACAACACGCTCTAGATGAGGCTGCCTCCATCCCAGGGCTGAGGTTACCCTGAATGCTCTTGGAGAGCCAACACCCTTCTGGACACGTGGCACCGTCCTCTGAGAATGCAGTTGCAGAATCAGATGCCTGCTGAGAGTGAAGCTGGGTCTCATCATGGGAGACAGGGAGGTGAAGCGGGAGACAGAGGATGAATTAATGGGGTCTGACTCAGCCTGTGTCTGCCCCAGGACCCACCACGCATACCTGCTCTTTGCTTTTAACTTCTTAATCTGGAGAAGGTCCTGTGGATTTTATCTCCAGTGAGCTGATGACAGGCCCATGAGTGAGCTCCCTAATGGGTAGCATGTTTGGGCCTCTCCCTACACTGACAGCATCTTCACCTGCAGGTATTTATATGCAGCAAGAGGACATGTTCACTGTAATCTCTCTGTGTACTTCAGGTGGAATCCAAGACCGTATTCTCAATGGAGTTCCTGCTGGGGAGATCTAGTTGTGGGAAATGTGAAGAGGACATTGACAACTGCCCTTTCCAAGAAAGCCCAGAGCTGAATGATATAAGACAGTAAGACAGGACACCAGCTTCCCACATGTCCACAGCTGTGGGTGCTGCATGGGGTGTGGTGTGGGCACGGGTGCAACTGACAGACTTAGAGGAGTGAGCCCGCAGTGGCCTCCACCAGGCCACCCTGCTTGTGCCTTAGTGGGGAGCGCAGAGGGCAGGCAGCCAGGGGTCCACTTGCAGGCTCCTGGCCAATCTGAGTTTCCCGACTCTGCCCTGTCACGCCACTATAGCTTCCTGTACCCAGGGCGCATGGGATCACTGTTCTTGTCTCCCTGGGGTCCTGGTCTCCTAGGCCTGAGTAGAGGCTGTCCCCTCTCTGGTCTTCCTCCCCAGCCTTCCTCTGCCTTTTGAAGAAAGAGCCTGGTGGGGATCCAACATCACCTCTGTCTGAGAGTGTAGTTCTCAGGGTCCCCCACGCCTAATCCAGAGGCTAAAGTAAATGGAGGCAGAGGGGGGTCCCCACTGCCCTCCCTCCCTGGTCCTGTCCTGGCCCCTGTTGAGCTGCAATGCCTGCTCCAGAGACAAGGACAGATGACAAGGGGAAGCCTAGCTCTGGGGACAGCCTTCCTAGGACAGGTGGACCCACTCATTGAAGGATTAACTAATAGGTTAACCATTGGCTTACCTCTGAGAGCAGCTCTGAGGAGCAAGTGACCTTTGCTGTTCTTGGGGCTATGAATCACACAGGCCAGCCTGTGGAGTCCCAGGAGGCCACTGTCTGGGGAGCAGGTCTTAACACAAGTTACCCTGAGTAAAGAGGGAGCCCCAGATCTGGAAGCAGCTAAGAAATGTCCCAGGAGTAAGGCTCAATGGCCTCAAGTGAGGATGAGAGTCGCATCTATCAATTGACAGCTTGGGAAATGAGCAAGATGGATATTGATCCTTTGCTCAGAGTGGGAGCCGCAGGCTTCCTGAGCCCCCTGTCCCCATGGTCTTTCCCATCCTTTCCCTCCCAGATGCTCACCTGCTTCTTCGCTTTCAGCACCCAGCCCTGGGTAACACAGTGTGAGCTCCTGAACAAGACCTGCTCAGAGGGGTCCCCCGATTGCTTCCCACCCACAGGCCTGGGCTCAGGCTGCCCTCACCTTCTGTGGGCACCAGCAGTTCTCCAACGGTGGCTCAGCGGTAGCCGACCAGCTCCATGCTTGCTTGTTCTTCTCAATTTACCATTCCCTTGGATTCATGACTGGGCACGCAGATGTCTAGTTATATAAGCACTTGGCTGGTTTGACTGTGACTGATTGAGGCTAGGTTTGTTTTTTTTGAATATCAGCTACAAGTAATGCCTCCAAGTAAGCATCAGTTTGCTTACATAAAAGCCACAGAACAGAGACAACTTCAAGCTAATGGCCTTCTAATTTGCTTTAAAGATCAGGAGAGGTTGACTGAAACTTCGGGCATTAACTCTGCTCTCTCATCATTATAACAGACTTAGTTCGTCTCAGTATGGTATTCATAAGACGCGCCGGGCTAACAGAATAATTCCTTTTGTTGTTTTTCATATTATTGTCACTTTGACTGGAGTGATGCTGTGTTTAACAAAGAGTAGGTAGTTCCTTGCAAACATTTAAGACTCATGGGGACACAGAGCACCAAGAGGGCTAATCTGACTGTCAGGAGGGAAATGCTGAGACTAAAATATGCTGTATAACCAAGACCACCATGAACCAAATCAAGTAAAGTTAAATAAATCAAAGAATGAGCCACAAGAAAAATGTACTTTTTTTTTTTTTTTGAGACTCTAGCCTTGTTACCCAGGCTGGAGTGCAATGGCGCTATCTCGGCTCACCGCAACCTCCGCCTCCTGGGTTCAAGCAATTCTCCTGCCTCAGCCTCCAGAGTAGCTGGGACTACAGGCACATGCCACCATGACTAGTTAATTTTTGTATTTTTAGTAGAGACGGGGTTTCACCATGTTGACCAGGATGGTCTCGATCTCTTGACCTCGTGATCCACCCGCCTCAGCCTCCCAAAGTGCTGGGATTATAGGCGTTAGCCACTGCGCCTGGCCTAAAATGTACTTATTTTAAACACGTGCCTTACTAGTTGATTTCTTGCAACTGAGTTTCTTCTATACCAGATGTATTTATCTAAGTGCAGCAGACGGTGACAACTATTTCACACACCCCTCCCTGTTCAGCAAAAAGTACTCCAAAGCAATGCTGTTAACTAAAACAACTTTAGCAAGATATTTTGGAGGAGGTTGTGGCATTATAGCCTTTGCAGTAGAGTCAGCTATGTGTTTGCAGCATATTTCTCATCACCTCATTTATATTTATGTCAAGACAGGAAAGCAGTATTCTACCACAACATGCAAATTTAGGGGGATTTATGCCTGCTGGCAAATTCTTTGTTATTCTACAATGCAAATTAACGGGTGTTGACCAAGGCTTAGTTTTCAGACAGTTACGGAGTAAGAGTGGTGCTGTGGAAATCCGCAATGCACATTGATCTTTTATTTTTCATTTAGCAAAACATGGATTTGCTCATTCTTATGGTTGATTACTAAATCTTCTACAGATAAAAATATATCCTGTAAGGGCACAACAGACAGTTCCCTGTGGGGCGCTTTGTGTGTCAGGGGTGACCGGAAGATAAGCGTTAGTATTACTTATCCAAGGCTATTTTATTGAATTATTGCCTGGCTGCAGGCCATGGGTTATGAATGTGTCTATAAACTGTTGGATAATCTTTCCCTTTGGTTTTTAAATTCAGTTTCTGGCAAAAATTAACTGTAAAATCCTCAGGTTTTTTTTGGAGGTTCTGTATACTGTTAGATTTAAACAAGAAATCTGAACGTATGAGTCTTAAAGTATAACCCAGATATGTGATTCTAACAGGCAGTCACACTAGGAATATCAGTAAAATCTGTTATAGGGTGAACTACAGGATCTCCAAAATCATGTAGGAATTTAAGTTTAGCATGACATGTTCAACATTCAGTTAAAATTCTTGCTGAAGCTATTGATTGGGAGATCCTGATCACAGCGCCATTCTGCCACTCATAAACAGAAAGAAGGCACAGGCAAAAGAGAGAAAGGAACAATTATTTTATGAAAGCATTAAGAGAAGTCTTGATTCATGATCTTGGGGAAGCTGTCTATGTAAGGAATATCGTCGAGTTTAAAATGAGGAAACTGAGACCAGCCTAGGAAAATTAAATGCCAATTTATTAAGCTCCCGGGTGAGGTTCTGTGGTCTGGACAGTGGGGGCCAGAGAAGTCGCGCTTGACTTCTCAGGGCAAGGAGTTTTATAGGGGTCAGAGGCCATTGGGTGGACATTGGGAGACAAAGCATAGGGCAATTGATTGGGTATTGGGAAACAGAGCTTGGTCGGGGCGAGCTGCTACTGGTAGGTAGGCGGGATTTTCAGTGCGCGGGCATTAGAGGCGATTGATTGGCTATTGGGAAACAAAGCATGGGGCAATCGATTGGATATTGGAAGCAGGGTTTTTCTAATTTCGGCGGGGTTTTTCAGCGGGCGAGGTACTGAGTGCAGGTTTGGGTGGGGAGTGCAGAAGTGGGCGTTAGGGAAGCCACGTGACGGAGCTCAGGTAAGCGCAGAAGGCTCAGATAAGGGCAGAAGGGTGACTGTAGTTTCCAGGCTTAGGGAGGGATGGCCGTGTCCGAGCTCCCAGCGAGGCGGCCAACCTTACCGTCTACAGCTAGAATGCCATCTGTTTCTGGAGAGAAACCACACTGTAGAGTTTCACCTTGGAGTGGTCAATGGATGTACAGTCACAAGAGTCTGAAGGGGCCCTTTTGAGCTGAGAAACGTGGACCCAGGGCTCAAGGCCCTTAAGTTTTGCTAAAGTGTGGATACTGAGAAGAACTTGGCCTGGTCATTTCCAGTGGGATTTAGGGGCAGTCATTTTCTGGTGTTATTTCTTAAAGACCCAGTCTCTGGGTTCTAGATTATGAAAGGTCTGTTTGTCATCAGTTGGTGGGTCATATAAGGCTTCTCCTATCTGATGAAAATATACTTTGAAATAATGTGGTAAAATTTATAACACTGACTCATTCTGGAATTTATAAAATCATGAGATAAATAAGACTTTATTATTAGGTACATAGGTCTTCTAGTAACGAGTCATGAAATATTAATTTGTGTTTTCCTGTAGGAGTGGATCTGATTGCTACCAAAACTGATAGTAATACATTTGGCCATGAAAGTCTTGTTGATTCATTAGCTTTTCCAGTTTCAGTCTTAAAATGCCATTTGTCCTTTCTCCCATAAAATTAAGTATGATAGAAATAATGGCAATGATATCGTGCTTGTAATAGCTTACTTAACTGTGTTATAACTTCTCCAGTGAAATGAGGCTTTCTATTGCTGGAGATTTATTTAGGAATTCCCCATGAAGGTAACACATTTTCTAAAAACCTTCTACCTACTAGTATAGTACTAGCCTTCCTGCATGGGAAAGCTCCTATACAACCAGAGAACACACAGAGTTTTTAAGAACGTATTGCTATCCCACTGAGAGTGGCAACTGAATGAAGTTCAACTGTAAGTGCTCAAATGATCCAGCTAGTGGTGGAAATACTCCACCTGAGGTTTTTATTATTTTACAGTACTTCTTAAAGAATTTAACATATCAAATAATTAGTTTATCATTGTTGGTAAGGTGAGAAAACAAACTCTTTTGAGATGTGACATGGGTCAGCTGGAAACTCCCAAACTTAGTTTAAGGTCATAAGACTTAATTTAGAATTTGATTTGGATATAAACTTTAAAAAAAAATTTAAAAATTTAAAAGAAAGAAGCAACAAAAAAATTTAAAAATACACAAAAAATAGAATTTGACTTTGGGAAGTTGTCAAAAATTTTGCTGAATACTTGATTAAATAGCATATGAGGTCACTGTGACAAAATGTTGTTATTCAAGACAGTGATGAATAGATTTTAAAGGCAAATACAGAAAGTTACGTTATTGTAGTGAAACCTTGGCTCTTTTAATAGAGAGGTTTTGGTTTTCTTAAGTAATTAAAGACTTGACAAAAGACAACATGAAGCACAGTAAATTGCTTGGATAAGACCCAGTCTTTGTTTCCTAGCTAGAATTCTTAAAAAGCTAAAAAAAAAAAACCCTCACAATTTCATATTAGGGCATTCCAATAATCCAAGATATCCTTGTCTTTTTAACATAGACCAAATTCTAGTGTTACATCAGCATACTCTTTTTTTTAAAATATATATACTTTTTATTGCATTTTAGGTTACATCAGCATACTTTTGATATTGATGATCAATGAAACAAAATTATAAATAATTTCTTTCAAATTTTATCAAACATCATCACATATGAAATTTCTGTTCCAAGATTTCTTTCCACAAATCTTCTACAACTTCTTTTCTATCCATTTGGTTTTGTCCCGTCTGCTTTCTCTTTTCCATCGTGGAATAATCAACCATTCTACTTTAGGTTAAAAAAAATTACTCTTTCTCTTTAAAGAAGAACACATGGTGTATGTCTCACAGCTTCACCTACCAAAAACTTGTCTTACTAGTCCCACATACAGTTGTTTCTCTTATTATTTCCAGCATTAATTATCATATGTTAGTTATGACTCTTAATTATTGGTAACTTGAATTTCTAGTGAAAACTAGGGGGTAAGCAAGTGTGAATGGCCTGTCACATACGAGCGTTCTGTCAATTAATATTATCTGATCATTTCTGACAGCGTCTGCTTCCTCGTGGCATCATTTTTCAGCGTGGCATAGGGCATGTTTACTAAATGACCAAATGTTTTTAATTTTTTTATAGTAAGAAGCCAAAGTCAGAAATCTTATGTTTACCAAATAATATTTAATATTTTATCTTATTTGTAAATGATCTAGATATTCAATTAACATACATTCTTTATGTTCACTACCAAAACTCCAAAAAGTACAAAAGAGGTTTGAGAAGCTGATTAGATATTTTGTAACACCAAACAAGTCTAGCCATCATCAGATTATTTTTCTTTTAGCTATTTTTAAAGAATGTGCATGTTCTGGCACAAAAGCCAGAACTCTAAAAAGTTAAACACATGTTTTTGTTTTCATTTTTTGTATCACTGCTAGGCTTGAGATACGTGAAGTAATGGACACTATGCTTTCACTCGCACATTTGTTCTTAAGTCAAATTCATACTTTAATAATCTTAAACTTTTGGTAGACCTTACATAAACTCCCATGACCAGTAAACCTATGGAGAATAAAATTGTATGTTTGCATATTTAATCCTGACAACTCTGAAGAAATGCCTGTTTTAATTCAACCAACCAACATAAACTAGATTTTTTTTTTACTGAAAAATTATTCCAGATCACATGAACTGGGAAAGTATTTTACAGTAGTTCCTATCGTTCTATGAGTTTAGTAAATGTTTCACTTATATAAGCACTTATTTTTCTTTAAGCCAATTAAATAGAGCTCCTTTTTATATTAATTTTGATAATACCATCAGAGGTAGGAACATATAACATATGCATATAACATGCAGAAATGTACAGACAGAAGCAAATACTATAGCTTTCACTTTAGAACTTTACTTACGTGCCAGGTACAATAACACAAACCTCACAAGTTTATAAAATAATATCTTGATTCGAATTGTGTTTGTGACTGATGGAACAAAATTGCCTGCTAAGATGGCTAAAGTTTTTTACTAATATATATGGAAAAAAACTTTAAAGACTTCTGATTTTCTTTTTTGGGAGGAAACTTTTAGAAAGATAGTTTTTATTCATTCTATTATTTAGGAGCTTCTGCATGCCAATGAAAACTACAACCCATTGTTCCATTAATTTTGTTTTTTATTTTGTTGTTGGTGATGGTATTGTTTTTAGATGTTTTAGATTCGTTTCTATTGCACCTTGCAAATGAACAATGTTGCCCAAGATTAAAACTTCCCTGTGTGAATGCTGTCATTCTAAATTGTCCTTAGCAAACTTAACTTTTTTGCCTAAAAATATAAAGGTTCCTGGTCCCTAATTATCAGACATGAAATTAGCCAGTATCCCAGCAAGTTGTTTTCAGGGGATTTCTGCATCTCTGGGGATTTGTGAGAGTGCAGATGCATTTTGCAAAGGTCAGAGGCCCTGAAGTTGGATATTTCTAAGATTCTTCCAGAAGATGTTGCTGCTCTGGATGCCAGGACAACTTTATAAGAGTGAGGTTAGAAGTCCTTCCTTCCACCAACCTTCCACGGACCAGGAAGGGTGTGCGTGCCACCCCTCAAGAGCAGCAGCCACTGAGGTCTTAGAGAATCAAGCAAAGCACTCGGAACGCAGAAGCATGAGGTCTGGCCAGTCTCCATCTCTGAGACTTCCGAGGTTCCAGCATGAATCTTATCAGACATGATTACTTGACTGGATGCCCCTCTGAGTGTGCTGAGTGGGACCCAGAGGCCCTGTCTTGCTCCATTGTGCACACTGGGTGACCTGGAAGATCACAGACATTTTACCTCTGGCCACTTGGGCCGTCATCAGCCCTGTGCTTGGAGACAGCAGCTCAGAATCATCTTGGTTGTGTCACCTGGAGCTGGCTCACGAGGTCGTAAGGGAGGGAGGACCCCACTGACCCAGATGCAAACAGGCTGCCCTTCTGAGAGGAACTCCATCAACTGCCCAGCCCCTTTTCTCCAGCACATGGCACAGGAAGCTTCTGGAAATGCTGATGTTTAATGACCTATTCTACATGAGGAACCTGGACAAAGAGAAGTTTCTAAAATGCCAAGCCATAAAACCTCAGACACTTGCAAAGTAAGAGAACACATATGCAAGGAGCTGCTCAGCCACTGATGTGTCAACTCCCGGGAACAGCTGGTGTCTGCAGAGGAGGGGACAGCGTGTGGCCAGGCATGTGAGTGGCTTCCACTCAGGAGAGCCCCTCTGAGCAGGTCTTGTTCAGGAGTTCAAAATATGTCTTCCAAGGCATGGTTTCCACAGTGAAGAAGCAGGTGAAGGTCTGAGGGAACAAGCACAGGAAGAGACAGTAGGGCTGGGGTAGGGGGGGTTTTGGAATCTCGCAGCATCCCCTCTCAACACAGGTTCCACCTCCACCTTACCCGTTCCCGGGGCCAGCAATTGAGCCATGTGGCTCCTGCCTTCATGTCTAACCTTAGCCTGAGACCAATCCTGAATCGCATTGTGATTTGAGGTTCCCTCCCTAGCCAGGGTCACCTGTGCCATGCCTCCTCCTCCAACCAGTGGCCCTTAGCAGAACCCCAGGATGTACCTGTGTGATCCCTGCACCCAAGAGTAGCAGGAGAATGCTTTGTCCCTGTGGAAGCAATTCCCAGACTTAGGCGACTAGCTACCTATTTGTTAATCTTATAGTAAGGGGGTTGACTAAGAATGGGAAACGTTTTCCCAGAGCCAGGCTTCACTTGGAGCTTGTCCCCTAGAGCAGGTGCCGCAGCTCAGCAGGGCCTGAGAGTGAGGCAGGCCTCACTCTTTTTGATTTCATCAAAAAGGCAAGCATTTTAGGATGAAGGGCCATTGAGGAAGAGAGTAAATCAGCCTTCAGTTCGTTAAGTGCAGGGGGGGCTTCCTCTCAGCCTCCACCACTTTTGAGTCTAGGGTGGGGTAGGAAAATCCTGAGAATAGCACCCACAGACATTGTCACCACTGTCTCCAGGCTCTTTCTCTAGAACGCAGGGAAGAAGTAGAGAGGAAGACCAGAGAGAAGGTTCTGAAGGCCACGTGGCCCACGTGCAGGTGGCTGCAATGGTGTCAGAGGGCAGAGTAAGGAAACTCAGATTGGCCAGGGGCCTGAAAGTAAAAGAGAACCCTGAAAGTGAAGGAGACCCCTGGGCTTCCTGCCTCACTGGGCTGCCCACTAAGGCACAGGCAAGGCAGCCTGGCAGAACCTTGCTGTGGGCTCACTTGCCTTTGTCCCTCAGAACGGCTTTGTCAGCTGTTCCTGTGCCCACACCACACCCCACGCAACATCCACAGCTGTGGACATTTGAGAAGCTGGTGCCCTGTCTTACAGTGTTCAGCTCCGGGCTCTCTTGAAAAGGGCAATTTTCAGTGTCATCTTCGAGGTTCCTACATATTGTTTGGCGCAGTTGCAGATTCATGGAGAACATCATCTTACCTTGCCACTGTTGGAAAATAAAAGATAAAGTGGACGCACTGTCTTCCTGCCCCTAAGTAGCTGCTAGTGAACATGCCATTTGTGCAGGAGAGGCCCCAACACTCTACTGCATTTGGGAGCTTGCCCATGGGCCTGGCATCAGCTCACTGGAGGTAAAACGCAAGGGATCTTCTCTACACTGAGGAGTTAAGAGCAAAGAGCAGGTGGGCGTGGTGGGGCTGGGGAGGACGCAGGCTGACTCAGACCCCACTAACACATGCTCCACCTCTACCTATCCTCCTCTCCCATGGTGAGAATCCAGCATCACTCTCAGCAGGCCTCTGATCTTGCAGCTGCATTCCCAGAGGACAGAGCCACATGTCCAGGAGGGTGTTGGCTCTCCAAGAGTTTTCAGGGTACCCTCAGCCCTGGAACAGAGGGAGCTTAATCTGTAGCCTGTTATCAAACCTTCCACCTGACCTCCAGCAAGAAAAATGACCTACAGCGCTCTCACTGCACACAGGCACAAACCCTAGGAAAACGGCTTCAAGCAACACCATCTGCCCTATTGCAGAGTGCACATGGATGTTCCCCTTGCTCGCCTTCCCACTCCATTCTACTTCATTCCACTCCATACCCTCCCTCCCCATCCACGCATTCCTCCCAGTCCCCAAACTGACTCTGGGATTGCCACATCCAGGAAGCCACGTGGAAGGCTTTTAGGACTCACAGTCTTCTGAGACTTACAGACCATAGTAAGGAGCTTAGCTTTTATTCTAACTATATAAGAACCGAGGCTTACACTGAGGTCTTAGAGAATCGAGCAAAGCTCTGGGAAAACAGAAGCATGAGGTCTGGCCAATCTCAATCTCTGAGACTTCGAAGGTTCCAGCATGAATCTTATCGGACACCATTACTTGACCAGATGCCCCTCTGAGGGTTGCATCAGGCTTCTAACTCTCCTGGGAGGAGTCAGCAAATGAGCAAGGAGGAGAATTTCTCTGTACAAGCATTGCAATCCTGATAGCAGTGAAGACTCCACTCCAGGGGGCAGAGAACCAGCCAGGGCCTCGCACAAAGTCTTTCCAGAGCTTAAGCTCTGCGCAGCACTGGAGTCCGTCTGCCCTTCTTTCAGCCTCTTGGTGCTGAGAAAGGAAGACCCATGCTCCTTCTCCCCCGAAACCGGAAGTGCTCCATGAGGAGCACATTTTAATTGTCGATGCCTGCAGCCCGGACGAACTGTGCGCTCCTGACTGCATTAATGATTTCATCAAAAAGGCAAGCATTTTAGGATGAAGGGCCATTGAGGAAGAGAGTAAATCAGCCTTCAGTTCGTTAAGTGCAGACAGAACGAAGAGCCCAGAGAAGGTGGAAATCAGAGAACTGACCTCTCACAGCGGCCTCTCGGGGCTGATGGTGTTCCTTATTGCCCCCAAATTCTCACTGTTCTCTGCCTCTGTGTGTGTGTGTGTCCCCTTGCTTTTCTATTTTCATTTTATGACCTTGAAATATTTCAATCTCTTTAGTCATTTTCCCTTCTTGTCAGCTTCATCTCCTTAGAAGTCCTTATTCCGAAGTCACTCTTCAGTTATACAATGCCATAAAGATCATCAGGATTGGAAAATACATCTTGCATGTGAATAGACATCTACCTAATTTAAAACAATCTCTGAGTTCAATGTTTTCCAGAACTGAAACCACCGCAATTCGGTCTGGACTACCCAAGTATGGACTGCAGATGGTGAACCAAGTCTCCTAGACCAGGCGCCTTGGTCCCTCACTCAGGGGCAGATGGAGAAGGACAGGCCAGAAGAGGATGTGGTCACCAACCGTTCTGTTGCTGCTATTCTCCCTCCACGAACAGCCTGTAGGCATGCTCCTCCTTGCTCTGCACGTTCAAAGTGTTCAAGGCAAACTCCACTGTGGCGAGGAACCCAGGATCCTGGAGCATTTTATTATCACTACGCATGTCGTCTTCAGGACACCAGGCGTAGGTCACCAGGAGCTGGAGGCCCATGAGGAGCAGTGACAAGACCCTCATAGCCTCCAACTCCAGCAGCGAACGGGGCTCTGAAAAGACCGAATAATGCGCTCTTCCCAGACCAGACTTAATAAAAGCTTTGTCCCTGTGAAACATGCCTTCAATGTTTATCCACAGCTCCTTGTAAACTTCAGAAGAAACCAGCATCCCCTGTGATTGGAAAATCCCTGGCTGGAAGCGCCCTGCCCCCGGGAAGTACCCAACCCCCATACTGAAAAGCCCCGTATGCTTCCCGCGCGCGCGAATATTCAAACAAAGCCCCTAGCTCGGCTCCAAACTGACACATCAACTTCCCGCCCATACCAATAGCTAAGCCAATCCCCAACCTCCGCATCAGCTCTCCCTTCCCTTTCCCCCGCCCAGTTCCCACAACTCTATAAAAGCCCTGAGCAGGCTCACCTGGGCGCGGTTGCTGGTTCTCCTCCCTTGTGTGAGCCCGGCCCGCCCGGAGGATCTCCAATAAAGCCTGAACGCTGTTGTTGCATCTGTGTCTACCTGACTTAATTCGGCCACGTGTGGGGTCCAGACAACGAGGGTTCGAGCAGGCCAGACACCCTGAAGTCATGTTAAAAAGCAAGTTCCTGGTTGCCCCACGCAAAGTCTGACCCAGTAGCTGTGAACACGGCCCGGGAACCTGCATTTCTCACCAGCTTCCAGAGGACGGTGGTGTTCCGGGTCTTGAAACCACACTTGAAGTGGTGCAGGTTCAGAATACTTCCTGGGGAGTGCATACGGACCAAACCACAGTGAGAAGTGACTCACCTGGAGGGACACGGAGGTCGGGGGATGAGACTGGCTTTTTCGGGGCACACAGGATGGGGGACAGGCTCAGACAGCATGGCTGGTGATAAAGAATAAGAGTTTGTTTCTAGACCCCATTTGCAAAGAAAAAGCAACTCAATGTGACCATTCCAGGATGCAGCCAGATGTGCCACAGAACACCACCCAAGGGGGCTGCATCTGTTCTCTGATGGCGTGGAGTTCGTTGGAACTGCAGCTGAGGCATGAGTAATGTGGTTTCTTAGCTGGAGAGTGATGGTGCATGTGGAGGTGGAAAGGGGGTGTCAGCGATTGCAGAAATGCCTTTGTGGGTTTTGGGATGAGCAGGCCATAAGGAGTTGTGGGAACTAGAATCCTGACACCTGGATAGGTGCGAGTATCCCAAGAGAGGCCTGCAATGCCCACGGAGGTCACTCTCACCTTGCAAGGTGAGGGGCCGGGAAACTTGGGGCATCCTGCCAATCGCCCGTGGGTCCCCCACCATTCTGAGGGCAGATATCCACGTGCGCTCCAAGGGATTGCCCACACTCGCTCTTACATCAGCAGTGGTATCTGGTCTTGGGCACTAAATCTGTCCTCACTGTTCAGCCGATGGGGGGGACAGGAGATCTCCACACCCAGACATGGGACCACAGACATGCAGACACCGTGGACCCTTACAAGTGTGTCTATTTTCTGGTTGAATCCCCAGCGGCCTGGGGTGGCCACTCTTGCCAGGTGGAGAGAGACAGGAATATAAAGGATGCAGAGCTTCAAGGACGTGGGTCAACACGTTGCTGAGGCCAGAGTGAAACCAGAGGGCCTGGAGGGCCTGGCTGGCCAGCCCACAGCCACAGCTCACAGCCCTCTGCGGTGCCATCGCCAGGTCTGAAGTCTGGGAGGCTTTCTCTCCTGAGCCTCCTTGCAAGAGTTCTGTCTCACTCAGCTTTGTCCTGGGCCCTCGTTGGCCTGTCTGTCTCTGGGGCAGCTGGGACTTGTGCAGTGCCCTCTTTGTGTTGCTGGCACTGGCACTGAGCACCCGTGTGGCCTCATAGGAAAGTCCCAGTGACTCCTCACTGAGATGGACCTGCTTTTGGGGAACCGAGGCCGTTTTTCTGAATGCATTGCTTTGAATGATTAGAAAATGCTAGCAATGACCAGGACCAAGCCATTGGCCCTTCTCTGTGAAGCTGAACATCAGGTGGCGGGCCAGGGGAAGCCCACTGACTCTTCGGGACACAGGACGCTCTCTCCAGCTCCCATGGACTCTGTGGCTGGGTGCTCTCCCCAGGGTCTGGCTCATGTTCCCCACTGCCCGCCTACTCAGCCACATCCTCTAAAGCTCACTGCTTGTTTCAAGCTGGGCCCGCCCGTTTCAGGATTGCCTGCTGGGCATCTGGTTCACTTCCTCAGTCCCCTCCCCATTCCTCCTGCTTTCCCTGGGAGGCTCCCCAGACAAGCCAGCATTCCCTGGGGTTTCAGTGCTCTGGAAAACAAGGCGGTGTCCAGGAGATCACAGGGAGACAGCAGGGGCAGGGAGGAGCCCCAGGCCAGAGGGAGTGATCCGGTGCCTGATGCCACAGCACGCATCAAAGGGGCAGCTGGGGGGCTGCCAGAGAGTTCCAGGGCCTTCTCCACGCCTCCCTCCCCTCCTCCAGTTTTTCCACCTGGGGGGTTCTTAGCTCAGTCTTCAGCTGACTTTGAGCTTCGACCATTTAAGGAATTAGTCTTATATAGACTTATGGCAAATTTGAACCGAAAAAGGAATAACAATTGAATTTAAAATGACAAAAGGAGAAATAAAGATACAAACATTGCCGCTACATATGGGAGGCCTAAATCAGGGGTCACTCGTACTTCGTGCAAATCTGAAGTCCCATGGGCTGTTTCTCCTCCCTCCTGTAGGTCCCGCAGGTCCCTTGTCCTGGCTAGGTCGGGGTTGCTGCCCTGGGCCAGGGAGCTTTGCTCTGAAGAGGAAGTGCTGCCCCAGTGGCGCTCCGCAGCCCTCCCATTTGCTGGCCTTTGCGAAGCTTCTGCCGTGCTCCCCACCGAATCCTCTCCCATCAAACGCAGCCCAGTGTTTTCTTTCCTAAGTACATTAGTTTTTTAAAATCATTAAATTAATTGAAATAAATAAAAGAGTAAAAAAATGTTATAGTACCACTTCTTTTTTATTTTTAACATTTTCTGAAAAGGTGGAGTCTCACTATGTTGCCCAAGCTGGTCTGGAATCCCTGGCCTCCAGGGATCCTCAGCGTCAGTCTACAATTCCACTTTTTCTAAGTGAAATGTGGGTTTCAGCATAACAGAAACTCCAAATACCCCGTGGCTTAAACAAGCCGATGTCCCTTTGTTTCTCAGGATGCTGACAATGACTAGAATTCACATAAGCCTCACTCCTGCTGGGCAGACTGCCTTAGGCACTCCACGCTCTTTGACTCATTTAAAAGCCTCACATGGAAACAGTCAACCGAAACGGTATATATTGTGACCTCTTATGTTTTCAACATTTTGCATAAATAATAATGAATGCATTTCTTACAATTGGATGCTTTTGTTGAAATCGTATTTGTGAGATTCCCCTGTGTTGACACTTGTCGCTCCAGCACCTTCATTATCACTGTTTTGCTTAATTCACTTGGACCTTGTCCTGACAGACTGTAGTTAATTATATCCTTCCTGATTTAATTGGGGATGGTGAAATGAGGTGGAGTTTGCAGGGTCAGGCCCTCCTGACGATAATTAACAGACTGTGGTTAATTAGAGCAATGTCTACTGACTTTACAATGGGGTGATTCCACTCATTTCTTCTTAAATTGGAGTTGCAACACCCACCTTTGGGTTTTCATGTGCACGTGTGTGAGAGTTTCTCCAGGGGAGGCACCAGGAAGAAAACGGCAGACATATGAGGTAACCTCCTTTCGGCTTTGTTAGAGATCGCTGTGCTGATGATTTCCTTTTTTCTCTTTTTTTCCTTTTTGAGATGGGGTCTCTTTAGGCTGCTTAGGCTGGTCTTAAACTTCTGGGCTCAAGTGATCCTCTCGCCTCGGCCTCCCAAAGTGTTGGGATTACAGGAATGCGCACTACATGCGGCCTGATTCTTTCACCATATAGACTTTTCTTAAAAATTGATGACAGGCCGGGCGCGGTGGCTCACGCCTGTAATCCCAGCACTCTGGGAGGCCGAGGCGGGTGGATCACGAGGTCAAGAGATCGAGACCATCCTGGTCAACATGGTGAAACCCCGTCTCTACTAAAAATACAAAAATTAGCTGGGCATGGTGGCACGTGCCTATAGTCCCAGCTACTTGGGAGGCTGAGGCAGGAGAATTGCTTGAACCCGGGAGGCGGAGGTTGCGGTGAGCCGAGATCGCGCCATCGCACTCCAGCCTGGGTAACAAGAGCGAAACTCCGTCTCAAAAAAAAAAAAAAAAATTGATGACAGTTTAATGTATCAATGTTTTTGTTTAGGGTTTATGCTTTTGTGTTTTTTATTTTAACAATCGTTTCCTGTGCTCTTCTGTGTTCTCTTTCACCACGTTCTTTCTTTTGCCGTTCACATGTAGGTGTGTAATCCAGCTGGAGGCTGTGTGTGTGTGGTGCGAGGTCAGAATTCCAGGGTCGATCCTCTCTCTCACTGCCTTCGTGCACAGCTGGCTTTTCCGGCACTGACGATGAACAGTTCATTCTCCACCCTCTGATTCCAACAGCATTTCGATCACAGTCCCATTTCCCAAAAACACGCCGGTTGCATTTGAGTCTCTCTTCCACTGTACTGGCTGTATGAAGGAGGCATAGGCCTGGGCTAAGAAGGCCATGGTTTGATCTTGGCCAGGAAAGGGAGGAAAAGGCTTGGGCACATCCCAGGGCTAGGCACACTTCCTGCGCCCTGCCTGCTAGAATAGATGGTGTCTGCTCCCTGGTTCTCGCCCCTGACTCCCGGCCACACCCTCTCATCCTAGGGCTGCTGCTCTGTGCTAAGATCCTCTCTTTGGGGCATTTGGTCCGAGTTTGGATCCCAGCTTTTTGGAAAGGCTTCATGTATTGGCCATTATTATTGATGTTACTGTTATCATCACAAGCACCTCGCCCTGCAAGCTCACCTCCTTCCTTCATCCTTGAGAACATGAGTTTTGCTCTTGCAGCAGCTTGTCTTCCTGGGAAGTGGAAATTACTCTTTTGATGTAGACAAGCACTTGTCCTGAAGAGTCAGGAGAGGAACCAGGTGTCAGTCACTGAGAGGCGGGAGTGCAGAACTGGAGACGGGATACGTGGGGTGATCTTGACTGATTGCAAGGAAATGGTACCATTACTGGCTCCATTTGTAGAGACTGGAGTTTTTAGATGACTCATATGTTTTATAGACCCCATGGAGGAGGCAAAGCAGGAGTTGAGGAGGTCTTTGGAGTTGGGCACTGTTATATTGAGGCGAGATTAAGGGACCAGCACCAAGACAAAAGTATGCCAAATAGCAGGGTTTATTAAGCCGGCGACCACGGAGGACTCGCGTCTCTCCAACCCGTGGCCCCGAATGGAGGGTGTTAAGACCTTTTATACCCGTAGAAATCACTTTGGGAGTCAGGGTGAGAGGCGGGGGTGGGGGTGAAGGGACATAGACATTTAGGGGTTCTTTGTAAATCATCTCCCGGACAGAGAGGAGGGAACTGGGCTCCGGACATTCCAGGGGTTGGAGGACATCTTTCCACCTCGATTGTTACCTAAGTGGCTTACAGAAGTCAAGATAAGCATTCGTTTGTTTGCACATCTTCTGGGCAGCAGAGGAAATAACAGATCTTAGTTACTTATTACAAACCACAGGGACCAGGATGGAATTAGCTTGAGCTGCTATTCTAGTCACAAAGGCTGACAACGCTGGCTTTGATAAAGCCATCTACCTTACTGATAAGAAAGGTAGATGGCTTTACCTAGTTTGCTCTGCAGAAGTTTTATGTACAGAAGCCAAAGGCCAGCAGTTATTGTGAGGAGAGTGGGGCAGCTGTTGCAACTTATTTTAAAACATAGCTTTGTCTTTTATAAAATGGCGTTGTTCAGGTTCTAACTTTAGGCCAGCTATAGCACGGCACATGCGAGTTCAGGTCTCATTTGCACCTCTTGCTGTTGCATTTCCTGGTGGCACGTTTCTACTTTATGTGAGCTTCTGTTTCTACAGTGGTGCAGTTGGACTCTCGTGGTATCTCCTTCACGGAGCTGTCATGAAGATGAATGGGGAGATAGAGAGAAGGCACTGGCAGGAGGCCCAGCAGGACCAGGCCCTCCAGAGATGGTGTTTGTGCTACAGATTCTCATCACCCGTTCTGGGGAGAGCATCCCGCACGAGCCAGGGTTGCTGATAACAACCTTCTCAGAAGGCAGGTGGCAGAGGAGCTGAGGAGGGGCCCACATATCCAAGCTCCCACCAGGGTAGGCAGGCAAAGGAGAGGACCAGAGGATTCCATGGCTAGTCAGCAGTTACCAGGTTCCCTGGAATGGTGTAGACGAGGCACAGAAACGGGATCGCATTTACTGTTTGGCTCTGAGTTTAGACTTTTCGTCCAAGTCAGGTTGGGATCAGAACTCAGGAGAGTTTCTTCTGGAGAATTAAATATAACGATTGTCTCTTCGAAAGGCTCTGGTAACCAAACTCCTTTCCCAGGCTTCATTTTAAAGTGCTGAGATGCTTGGGTTCATGTCCTGTGTTTTTCCTTGCAGCTGGGAAACCTGATGGACCTCAGTATTCCTAAGCCCCCTTTCCTCGCCTATGGTTTTGGATCAAGTTTAGCTGAGAGGTCATATGCAGTCACACTGTGTGACCTCTTACAGTGTGATTTGACTGTTTGCTGTTAGAAGACCCACTATCCCCCATCCTCATTCTAAGGTCAAAACAGTCTCTGGGTTCCTCTTTTTCTCTGTTAGAAGCAAGTTTTATTTTACAGTAAAATCAGGGATAAGCGCCAGACGTAATCATCAGCTGAGACCCACAAAACCTTTCGTGCCAACCACTCTACTTTCTGTCACAATGGCACCTTGTCACTGCGAGCCCTTCTGTAGAGGGTATTTGGGGCTGTCCTGCCTCTGACCACTTTGTACACACCGATCGCAGTGTTCTCACTACTTTCCATTTTGACGGTTTTGGGTAATGTTTACCCCTGCTTCTTTTAAAACGTTCTCTTTAGATTGGCCAATTTGACAAACGTGTTCTTTCTGCCGTCTTTAGTGGTTGTTCAGGCATGGACAATGACTGCTTTCTCCTGGGAGTGATTCCATTCAGAGTCCTTTTGGATCTCTTGCAATACTTTCCTTTGATTCAGCCAAATTTTCCACTTCTTCAATTACTGTTATTTAGAGATCAACCTTAAATGTCCAGCATTGGCACTTATTTTGAAACCATAAGCAGTAAACCAATGCCAGAGATAATACTTCCTTTTGGGGGACAAAAACCTATTCAGTCTATTTTCCACCTTCTTTACTTTTCCAGACACATCAGTGATTCTTGAAATGTTAATATCTTTCTTAAGCCTCACCACAATCCATGTGATTTCAGGCTAAGGGATTAGATTTGGGATATATTTCTTCAACGTCCATATATAGTGGTCCAAGATAAAAGATAACCCACATAAATATTTAAATCTAAATACCAAATATTGAAGGTGGGGTTATACCTGGATGGGTCATTGTGATCTTTGATATCAGAGGCTGGACACATATTCTCTGAAATGGGCAAATGCAGTTATTGTTGGGTAGGCCTATGGCCTATGGTCTAGCCAAGCTGTGAGGTAAGACAGCAGGAGAACTGGAACATAGCAACCTGCTCTTGTGGAGTGAAACAGAGGCTTGGAGCAGATGGAGACTTGGCTTTTTGTCTTAAGCTTACCTGCAGTTTCTATCATGTGCAGTCATTACTTTGATAATAAAATAAGGTGGTTTTTTTGTAACGTTTTTTGCATCCTCTTGAATTCAAACAGAACTATCAGGCTCAAAAGATGTGGTTGGGGGCCATGGGTAGAAGGATTGGGTGGGGTGAAGGGACTTGCTCCTTAGGGGGTGCTCCACCATGGACACTCAGATGAGGAGTGGGTGAGAAGGAGGGAAGCTCCTAGAAAACCCAGTGGATCATGTGGGGAGTAATTTGTGGCACTTGTTTTTAGGTTTACCAGATTAAAGGGTCTAAGATAATCATGGGGGATTATCATATACTGCCACATGTTTCAAGAGCTTAAGGCTAGAGTCTTTGAAGTCAAATTCTAGGCTGTGGAATGTGCCTGCAGGGCTCCCCAGCCTGCACTCCATCTCTGTGTTCCTCACTTTGTTTCAGAGTATTTTTCTACAGGGCTTGCATGTTCTCATGAGATTGCAAGATTGTTTCAGAAAAACTGAATTTACAGCAATGCTTACTCCTCCTGGTTTGTGTACACACACACACAGACACACACACACACACACACACACACAAACAAAAGACTAACAACAAAAGACTGCGTGGTGAAAGTTCAGAGCACTGAGCTCAGCCCTGGGTCAGGTGGACTCTGCCCCAGAGCCTTTTGTGTTTTACTTTGTCCTTAGAAGGGTATCAGAGTCCTGAAAGTGTGGCTGGTCCCCATGTTGGCTTGGGTCCTGGAAGAGACAGCCAATGACTATTTGGCAACAGGGAGACCATAGAGCCCTACAGGACTCAAGCTGAAGTCCTCCAACTACAAATTATAAAGTAATACTTCCAGGGGACTTGTTTGTCTTTCCTTGTCAACAGTTCTCAAATCTGACTGCCCATCTAAGCCATTTGAGGAGCTTAATCCATAGATGTTTGTATGGATTCTGAAGGCTTACCCGATACACTCAATGTCTGCAGTGAGGCCTGGGAACCAGATCTTTCACAGCCATGGTGCCTCCTGCAGGCTGGCCTTTGGAAACCACTGGGTGGATGATCCAAGGGTCTTTCTGAGCTCTGCTGGCCCAGGATCCTTTGATTCAATGAATGCATCCCTAGAAGGGCAACGCACAGCAGGGCTTCAGCACTTACTGCATGGACACCTGTCCATCAGAGCATCCGGCCTGCACCCCACCTCTCCCAAGCTGTGGTTGCTTCCGAGAACTGAAAGCACTCCTCTCACTGGAAGAGCCCAGCATCGGTCCTGCCCCTCACTGGGACTCCCTTGGATCCCAGCCCAGCGGGACCCTGTATGAAGAGAGTAGGGTCTGTTGCCTGGGGGTAAGTCTGTGTTCCAAACCCTGATGGTTTCCACTAGAAGGATCTGCCCATTCCAATCTTGGAAATTCTCGGAAAGAAATTGCAATCAGGAAATTCTTTCTGGAGTAAAGGGAGACTTCCGTGCCTGTTACTACTGAAAAGGATGTGACAGATGCAAGAAATATTCCCAGGGAAAAAGTAATTTGGCCTAATGTAAAGATGTTTTCAATGGTAAAAATATACATAATAAAAAACTTACCATTTAAACCATTTTTTTACTTTTTTTATTTTTTTAAGATGAGGTTTCACCATGTTGGTCAGGCTGTTCTTGAACTTCCGACCTCAGGTGATCCGCCCGCCTTGGCCTCCAAAGTGCTTGGATTACAGGCGTGAGCCACCATGCCTGGCCATTTAAATCATTTTTAAGTTTATAGTTCAGTGGCATTATTACATTCACATTGTTGAATCAACTTCACCACCATCCATCTAACGAGCATTTTCATCTTCCCAAACTGAAGCTCTGCCCCATTAAACAATAACTATCATTACCCTTATCCCTAGTCCCTGGAAGCCACCATTTAACCTTCTGTCACTGTGAATCTGACTGTTTGAGTTACGTCATATACATGAAATCAGACAGTATTTATATTTTTGTGCTTGGCGTATTTCACTTAGTGTAATGTCTTCAAGGTCCATTCATGTTGGAGCAAATGTCAGGATTTACTTCCTTTATAAGACTGAATATTCTGCTGTATGTGTCAGCACATTCTGTTCATCCACTCATCCTCTACCAGCAAATGCTTGGGTTGGTTCCATTTGCCTCTCGTGAATAAACAATGCTGCTCTGGACAAGGATATGCAAACATTATGTTTGAGTCCCTGCTTTCATTTCTTTTGCAGGTATATCCAGAAGTAGACTTTGAATCAAACGGTAGTTCTATTTTTAGTTTTTTGAGTAACTGTTACACATTTTCCACAGTGGCTGCACCATTTCACATTCCCACGAGCTGTGAAAGAGAGTACTAATTTTTACACATCCTCAATAATACCCACCTTCGTGGGTGTAACAGGATATCTCACTATGGCTGTGATCTGTGTTTCCCTAATGATGAGTGATGCCGAGTATCTGTTCATGTGTGTACTGGCTGTGCATGTATCTTCTCTGGAGAAACACTGATTCAAGCCTATTGCCTGTCATTGGTCAGGTTGTTTGCTCTGTTGCTGTTGTTTTTTTTTTTTGGTCAAGTTGTAGGAGATCTTTATATATTTTGGATATTAACCGCTTGTCAGATACGTAATTTACAAATATTTTTCTCCTTTTCTGTGCATTGTCTTTTCACTCTGCTGATAGCATGAGCGCCCTTGTGGATCTTATATTATTATTTATATTATATTATATTATTATTATGGATTTTGGATTTATATTATTATTATTATTATATTACATTGGTTTGACTCTGTGTCCCCACCCAAATCTCCCTTCTGGCACCATCTCTTGGTGTACGGCCCCAGAGGGAACAGCTGGCAGGAATATGGCTGCCCAGTCCCAGGGCCAGCATCCCAGAGCAGAGTTGTGATCCTCAGTGTTGAAGGCAGGACCTGGTGGGAGGTGATTATATCATGGAGGTGGTTTTTAATGTTTGAGCGTCATCCCTCCAGTGCTGCTTGTTTAAAAGTGTGTAGTACCTTCCTCCAACGCCTGCCACCTGTGCCTGCTTCCCCTTCACCTTCCATCATGATTATAAGTTTCCTGAAGCCTCCCCAGAGGCAGAAGCCCGTACAACCTTTAGAATCATGAGCCAATTAAACTTCTTTTCTTTATAAGTTACCCAGTCTCAGGTATGTCTTTACAGCAGTGTAAGAATGAACTAATACAATTATTATTATGATTTTTGGAGATGATGTCTTGCTATGTTGCTCAGACAGATCTCAAACTCCCGAGTTCAAGTGCTCCTTCTGCCTCAGCCTCACAAGTAGCTGGGACTATGGGAACATGACACTGTGCCCAGCTTGATAGTGTCTTTAGAGCTGTAAAAGTTTTCAGTTTTGATGTGTCCAGTGTATCTATTTTTTCTTTTGTTGCTTATGTGTTTGGTGCCATATCCAAGAAATCTTTGTAAAATCCAGTGTCATGAAGATTTTTTTCCTATGCTTTCTTCTAACAGTTTTATAGGTTTAGCTCTTATGTTTAGGTCTTCAATCTATTTTAAGATAATTTTTGTATCTGGTAAAAGGTAAGGGTCCAGCTTTAGTTTTTGCGTGTGAATACACATTTGTTGAAAAGACTGTGTTTTCCCCTCCATTGGTCTTGACACCCTTGTGAAAAGTTACTGCACCATCTATGTGAAGGTTACTTCCAAGCTCTTTATTCTATTCTGTAGTCTTTCCACTAGTACTACACTGTTTTGATTACTGTACCTTTATAGTAAGTTTTAAAATCAGAAAATGTGAGACCTCCAACTTTGCCTTCATTTTATTTTTCAAGATTGTTTTGGCTATTCTGAATTTGCTGCGTGCAGATGGAAGTTTAAATTCGTAAGTGTCTCTTGAACAGATGACAAGTCTTTGTGATGACACTTTTCCATGACTAGGGACTGCTTTCTGGCTGAACACCTGCCCTTCTCATCTGCTCTGTGATACTGGCCCTGGGACTGGGCAGTCACATTCCTGCCAGCTGCTCCCTGTGGGGCCCTACACCAAGAGGTGGTGCTAGAAGGAGCTGGGATGCTGGAAGAGGGGAGAGGAGAAACATTTTCATGGGTATTTCCCCAGAGAAGACTATGCATAGCCCAAGGTAATGGGTCCAGGACAGATTAGAGCAGGAAGGTATTTCATGAAGGTAGAGATTCTCCACTTGACTTTAAAAATCACATCTATGTGATGGTACGTTTTGTGTTCACAGAAGGTCAGTTCTGTTTCATTTCATAAACAGTGAAGTATAACTTACAGAATATAGAAAGCAGAGACACTTGTATTTTTACTTAAGTGAATAAAAGTTGTGCCCACCTGCTCCCTCTCCTTTCTTTAACAACAGAACTACTGAGCTGTGATTTTGCCCAGTACCATCCCCCAGGACACCAGTTCCCAGCCTGTTGGCAGCTGGGTGCGGCCGAGTGAGTCATGTCTGGCCAGGGAGATGAGCGCAAAGGGCTGTAGCCACAGAGGCTTTGAGCTCCACTGCCCATGCCCTGCTTTCCTTATGAAGAGAATGTATTCTCATCCCAGTGGTATCACTGAAAAGCTGAGGGCTGGGAAGGTGAATGGAAGGGCCCATGCTTTGGACATTCTGTTCCTACGAATCGTATTTGCTTGGGAAATTAAGCAGGAACAAGAGCATTTTGGGAAACATGCTTCAGTTTCACTTTCAAAACAGGAACAGAGGAAAAATAAAAACAGAAGAGAGGAAACCAGAAGCAATGGCAAAACTTTTTGCGTGAATTTGCTTAGGAAGTGGTGCTGGCTGTTTGGTGAAATACCAATCTGTGTGTTGCTGTGAGGGGGTTTTGTAGATATTCCTCACATGTACAATCGGCTGATTTTTCAGTGAAGAAAATGACCTTAGATAATGTAGCTTACCTTATTCAATTACTTGAAGGACTTAGGAGAAAAAACTGAGATTTCCAGAAGAAAAATGAAGTCTATTTCAGACTGTAACATATCCTGCCTGCCTGACAAATCCTGGACTTGCCAGACCCTACAATCACATAAACAAATTCCTTAAAATAAATCTCTTTACATATATACACACATATCATTCTCTTACTAAATATATTATCATAATATATGTATATAACATATAATATGCATATATTTAATATATATGTACAACTTTATATTTGTGTGTACATTATATTTATATATATATATATATATATCCTGTTGATGCAATGTCTCTCTCTATATAGATGTGTTTGTGTGTGTGTGTGTGTGTGTGTGTGTGTGTATATATATCCAATTGGCTCTGTTTCTCTGGAGAAACCGAGTTAATACATGTATGAGTCTGTTCTCACACTGCCATAAAGAAATATCTGAGGCTGGGCATGGTGGCTCACACCTGTAATCCTAACACTATGGGAGGCCGAGGTGGGTGGATCACCTGAGGTCAGGAGTTCAAGACCAGCCTGGCCAACATGGTGAAACCCCGTCTTTACCAAAAATACAAAAAGTAGTTGGGCATGGTGGTGGGCGCCTGTAATCCCAGTTACTTGGGAGGCTAAGGTAGGAGAATTGCTTGAATCTGGGAGGTAGAGGTTGCAGTGAGTCGAGATCGAGCCACTGTACTCCAGCCTGGGCAACAAGAATAAAACTCCATCTCAAAAAAAAAGGAAAAAAATAAATATCTAAGACTGGGTAATTTATAAAGGAAAGAGGTTTAATTGACTTGAGGCTGGGGAAGCCTCGAGAAATGTACAAACATGGCGGACAGTGAAGGGGAAACAAGGATTTTCTTCATATGGCAGCAGGAACGTGTGTGTAAAGAAGGAACTGTCAAACATTTATAAAATCATCAGATCGCATGAGAACTCACTATCACTAAGAAAGCATGGGGAGAATTGCCCCCATGAGCCAATCACCTTCCACCAGGTCCCTTCCTCAACATGGGGATTATGGGGATTACAATTCAAGATCAGATTTGGGTGGGGACACAGCCAAACTGTATCAATACACTGACTAATTCAGCAGGAAGAGAGACATTTCCCCAGGAATTTAAGGACCAGGACCGATTTGATACAAAGCACAATGTGGTTCTGAAGGCTGGAAGAGAGGGAGGTGGGGACCAACCTTAATTCAATTTCTCTTGCCGGAGGCACTCAAAAAATGAGAGACACCTAAGCTGTTGATGAATTAGAAATAGTGACTGGGAGTATTTTAATTAAGTGAAATAAGCCAGACACGAAAGGACAAATATTGCATGTTCTTACTTATATGTGGGAACTAAAAAGTCTCATCACAAAGAAGTGGAAAGTGGAAAGACAGATACCAGAGGCTCGGAAGGGTGATTCAGGGAAGCGGGAGGATGGAGAGAAGTGGGTTACAGTTAAATAGAAGGAATGCATCTGATGTTTGACAGCAGAATAGAGTGACCATACTTAAACAAAAATGTGTTGTACTCTGGTGATGGACTCCCTAAACAGCCTGACCTGACCACTATGCATTTATATAAATGCAACAAAATTTCTCATGTGCCCCATAAATTTATACAAATAAAAACAAAAAGAAACAAAACAAAATTCTTATGATCCCTCCCCCCCAAAAAAAGAAAGAAAAGAGTGACTGGGGCCTAAGGCATCTCACTGACGAAGAGAAGGGTGGTCTCAGAGGACAGACCAGAATGACACCTCGGGGGGCTGGCAGGGTGCAGGTAGGATCCAGGGAACTACTGGCATCTGGGAGGAGCCTCCTAGGTTTGCACAAAGAGGACTCCCAGTAAGAACATTTGAAGGTTTGCCTCCTATAGCTGTTGGAGTCACCTGGGGCGTGTGACTTCAGTTGCCTGGATGGGGCTTGTGAATTAGCATCTATTCAAAACTTCCAGGTGATTCTTACTGTTGTTGGTTCAGATTCTTGACTTCACCGCACAAAATAATTTAAGAACTAGTCCAAAGTAAAAGTAGGCAAAGTTTGTTGCAAAGCAAGAGCTACACTCTAAGAGGCAGAGTGAACTATTTAAAAGAAAAAACAACAGCTAGTGCTGTAAGAGGAATTCCCTTTTTGGGAGCAGTTCATGAACATTCATAAAATAGTACTGGTGAGGTCAAGAACGCAAAGGCGGACTTGTGGTTGGCACATGCACTCAGCATCTACATGCTCTAACACGTACCACGTACATCATTAGCACATAAAGTCTCTACCTAGGAATGTGTTTTTCACTATTAAGATGAGGGAAAGGACACTATAAGCTAAACCTTGAGCCTACTTGCACAGGTAGGACCCCAGAGAGGTTCTTAGTCCCCCTGCCAAGGTAGGAATTTGCAGCTAATGTCTTCTTGGGCTTTGGGTGCTGATTGGCTGGAGACTGGGGAAGCTGCACCATGAACAAGGGGCTTTTGTTCTCTTTCCCAGCTGTATTGGGTGTCAGGAACTTGTAAGAGTCTAGTGTTTGGCTGGTACCATGTAGGACTGCTTACCTTGGAAAAGAGTTAGGTGCTGACACATGAGGGTGCAAGTGAAAGGAACCTGTTGAGAAGGGAGCCCACTGGGCTTCACACAAGAGGAAGTATAGGGGTCTATACTTCACACAGTATAGACCCCTAACCTTCCTTATCCTGCCTCATTCTGTACTCTCAGGAGTGAGTACCACAGTCTCAGCAAGCAGGCCAGGTCTTCTGACCAATTTCACCAATCTGAAATCATCAAAGCTCCACTGGGGGTTTCTCAGTTTATACGGATACTGTAGGTGAAGATACAGGTTTGATTCAGCTCCAAGAGGACATGCTTGACAAACTCAAGGAAAATAAGAGAGGATGAGCAGAGGTGGGACCCACCAAAGGGGAGTCAGCCACAGGCATCTCAGGTCAGTGCTCATTCTGATGGAAAACCGTTATCCCACTCAGGGTGAGAGAATAAACAGGACCTGTTTAACATCAGATGACTTGAGCAGACTGGAAGTGACTGAATTATATCCTTCCTTAGGATAACTCTTGAGCAAAATGCAGCAGACTGTGCAGGAAGAGGAAAGGAATGGGGCTTGAACACAAGGAGAAACTGAAAGCAAGGAAGGAAAGCATTCAATTTGGTGAGTAACACGAGCACTGTCAGTGTTAGGAAAGGGGAGGGACCAACCTAGGAGCTAGTGAAATCATCAGAAATCACTGAGCCTTACTGGAAGGCCAGGGGAAGAGTGAGAAACTGCGATTCAGTTGGTAATTGACCATTCCTGAAATGAAAGCCGGCTCTTAAATTTTAACCTGCATCAGAATCATAGGCATGTAAATTAGATATTGTGGTGTAATGAATTATTGCAAAATTCAGCAGCCTAAAACAATATGCATTCATTATCTCACATTCCTATGGGTCAGGAATCCAGGTGCAGCTCAATTGAGTGCCTCTAGCTCAAGGTCTCTCTTAAGTCTGCAGTCTCATCTGAAGGCTTGGCACTGCCGGCTGGGTAGGGAGCTGGCTTTCACGTTTTTTGCCCGGGCTGCCGGCAGCCTTGTTCCTTGTTATGTGAGTCTCTCTCTATAGGCTGCCTGAATGTCCTTGCCACACAGTAGTTAGTGACCTGAGAAACAGTCAGACAGCATCTAGGATGAATGCCAGTCTTTCTATAACCAGGTTTGAAAGTGCACCTCATCATTTCTGCTGCATTCTATTCATCCGAAGGTAGTCACTAAGTCCAGCCCATTCTTGGGGGCGGGGCTGCACAAGGGCATGAACACCAGGACATGGGGATCACAGGGTCAAAGAAGACTGCCTACCATAGCTTCGTCAGCTAAAAAAAAAAATCAAACTTGAAAATAATTGAAGTTAGTTGTGTTCAGAAGTCTCACTGAGGAACAGAGAGAGGTCTACAGTCTGAGAGCAGCTCTTTAGAGAAATTCTATTAGACTGCTCCAAAATAGGGTTTCAGCTCACAGCTTCAGTACAAGGTGTGGAGGTTCAGTACATGCAGAATCATATCAGACTTGCTCAGAAGTTACATTAAAGCAGAATCACGTGAAGGTTTGGGTGTAAGAGTCCACCCCGTTATAGACAACAGAAGCTTCACCACTAATCCCAGCAGGCATTATCTCATGTGCAGGAAGAGGCAGGGACCAGGGACATGTATCATTTTCTTTATGCCTCAGATTCTATTTACAAGGGTATACTTAATTCTTAAAGGCCATAAATAGCCCAAAGAACAACAACAACAAATCCTCCTGATTCTGAAAACAAAACAAAAAAAAAAACAAAAAAAAAACAAAAAGAATCAGCAATATTTCCAACAAAAAGCCATAAAATCATTTCAGGCCTCCATTAGTTCAGTCCATGTGAGCAGTCTCTGCTTTGTTTCCTGTTGGGTTAGCAATCTTTGTGAACACACCAGCCTTTTAATTAGAGACCTGGAGGTTTTGTCTCTAGTCCAGTGGCAGGATCTCCAAAACTATCAGAAGTGTGCATGCAAGAGTCCTCCTCATGAACTCCCGGAAAGAAGCAAGCCCTGGGCAGTAGCTGATTACCAGCCTGGGTCATTTATCTTTCAAGGAATATAGTGGTTCAGGCCAGTGATGTGGGGGCCCCAGCACTCTCCGCTTTTGTCTTCGAGGCTTCCCTCCAGAGAGCTGCATGCATATCATCACAGAATCAAGGGCTTTCTGAAATTTTGCTACAAGCAGGCATGAGCACACACTGCTTTTCATGTTTGCTACTTTGTCTGACAGCTTGTGAACTTGTGAACACACGCATTCTTCGGCCACACCCCCGGGGTCTCTAATTCAGCAGGCTCGGGTGGGGCCTAAGGATTTTCATCTCTCACAAAATGTCTGGTGCTGCTGCTGCTGTTGGGATTCTCTACCTTTAAAAAATACGCCCAATCACAGTGAGAAACGGGCCACAGGCACTGCACTGTCACCTGTCACGTATGCACTAAGGCTGGGCGATCTCAGTGACTGAGAACCTCAGACTGAATCAAATAAGATTTTGGGAAAAATTGTTTGTAAACTTTAAGAATTTTATAGTGGTCTGTAATTTCTTTAGACTTCAGTGTCTTAGGACTTCAGCTTGCAAGGGGAGTTCATCTTGCATTTAGTTTTTCCTGGGAATGAGATGACGGGGGTTGGGCGGAAAGTTTATGGTCAAATTTGGGGCATTTCCACATTGGCTTGTAACTAGAGTAAATTGTGGTGTTGTTTAATTTCGTTGAGGCTTGACTGGAACACATGGCTGGAAATTATTTGGGACCGGGAAGAGAAGCGGTAGCAAACATTTGCTTTGGGTAAATTGTAGCTTTGGGATGAAATTTTTTTTTTAACAGCTTTACTGACATTTAATTTTCACATACCTCACCCACTTAAAGTATACAATTCAGTGGTTCCGAGTATATTCACAACATTGTGTAAATAGATCCACAATCTGATTTTAGAACATTTTCATGATCCCCCCCCAAAGAAATCTCCTGTTAGCAGACACTCCGCCTTCCATTGCTCCCAGCCCTAGGCAGCCACTAGTCCACCTTCTGTCTCTGTGCATTTTTCTGTTCTGGGTATTTCATGTAAATCGAATCATATTGTATGAATGCTGACTTGTTTCAGCATGGCTGGCAGACTTTGTTCACTTAGAACATTTTCAAGATTGCTCCGCATGGTAGCAGGGGTCATCAAGTCATTCTTTCTTACGTGGGTTCGTTTTCCATTGTATGCGTATACTAACACTACATCTTGATATCCATTTGAGTTGCTTTCTATTTTTTTCTGATTTTATGAATGATGATGCTATGAACTTTCATGCGCACAGTTTGGTGAACTTAACGTTTTTATTTGTAGCTAACATATAAATATGAGTCGAGTTGTTAGGTCATGTGGTAACTCTAAACCTTTTGAAAACTTGTGAAACTGTTTTCCAAACCAGCTGCACCATTTTACATTCCCACCAGCTATGTATAAAAGTTCCAATTTGTTATTTTCTGTCTGACCACATCCATGTCGTGTCAAGTTGCTTCTTACTGTGGTTTTGATTTGCTTTTCCCTAATGTCTAATGGTGGTAACCATCTTTTTATATGTCTATTGGCCAATTACATACCTTTGTTGGAAAACTGTTTATTCAAATCCTTTGGAATTTTTAAATTGGGTTGTTTCTTTAAAAACTTTCAGTTATATAAAAATTTGGTTCTTTGTCTTTATTTTTAAATTTGGTTTTCTTTTTTAAAAGAATTTTTAATTGGGTTACCTGTCTTCTTACTGAGTTGTAAGAGTTCTTTATATGTTCTGAATCCAAGTTCTGTATCAGATATATAATTTGCAAAAATTTTTTCCTATCATGTGGGTTGTTTTTTCGTGTGTGTGTTTTTTTTAATGGGACAAATTTAATTAGTGACTTTTCTGGCCTATTCGAGGATTTTCTGAGTTCAAATCAGAGGAGTCCCAGGAGGATCCCCAGGAAACTTGATTGGTACTGGGGAGGTGCTTCATGAAGACAGAAAAAGCATATCCAAGTTGACTGCTGATTTCAGTCCCAGGGCACAGCGACATCTCTGGCTGACTGTAGCCTAATGATGAGCCCGATTATATCACAAGAAAGGAAGTCACAGCTAATTTCTCCTGTGAACGTGAGTCCATCGCAGCATCTTCAGAGGCAGGGCTGGCCTCCCTTTTCAGTCCTGGTGACATCAGTTGTCCTCGCATCTGTAAGAGTGGCCTGCCACTTCTAAGGTCCAGAGGGCAAGTCCTCCACTTTCTGCAAGGTGGCCCTTGAGGTGTTACTTCTGTAACAGTCAAGAAATGCCATGGGACTGTGGGTCTGAGAACTGACTGAGTTGAGGACAGGTAAGAGTACAGTGCTGGAAAACCCAACTCAACTAGCCTGGTGGTTGGTTCACATAACTAAGTTCAGAGCAAGGGCGGGCATCAGGCTCTGCTTGGTGCAGGGACTCCAACGTTATAACCCACCTGCTCCTTGCTCTCTGTCTGTCTATTTCTTTTTCTGAGAAACAGGGTCTCGCTCTTTTGCCCAGGCTGGAGTTCAGTAGTGAAATCATGGCTTATTGCAGCCTCAAACTGCTGAACTCAGGCGATCCTCCCGTCTCAGCCTCCAGGCTACCTGGAAGGGCGCCGGGCCTGGCTTCCTTGCTCTCTCTTGATTCAGTTTTGATGCTCCCCATAACTTGGCTTCGCTCTCAAACAGGCTCCAGGTGAGCCCCAGACCTCATGTCTTTTTCATCTTCACACTCAGCAGGGAAGGAGGAACCCACTTACCACAAAGTCAAATAGAATCCCACTGTTAAGCCTCCTGGGTACAGGCGGCCACACATAGGTCATGTGTTGTCCTCATGTCAATCACTGAGGCTTTGGGGGAGGGAGACGGCTGCCCTGACCAGCTTAGCCAGGGTCAGGTGCTTCCAGCTGTAGTTCAAAGGGTAGAGTCAGCTTCCCTGAAAACAGGCGGAGAGGGAAGGAGGCGTGAATCCCCGTGGGGAAACTGCTATTGTTGTTGTAAGAAGGTGGAGCAGCCGGGGCTTGTGAGACCGGCCTCAGGGCTGTGCGGTGATCATGCCTCCATGCACACAGCATGAGATGACCAGTGGGATAAGGCACAGAGCCTGTGAGGTAAACACTTCCCAGCATCGTTCCCTGCCTGGTAGCCATTCAGGAAAGGCAGCATTTTCCTCAGTGTGTTCATCAGGGTCCTGGATTTGGGTAAAATAAATAGACAAATAAATAACTGTTGCTATTCGTGATCTAAAGTCCCTTACAAAGAAGGTGGTACTGTTCACTAGGAAGGCCTTTGGTTTATGAGCACCTTGATGGGTGTGGGGAAGTCTACAAAGAGCCAGATTGTTCTACCCCACAAAGGAGTCTGTGGACGTGCTGAGGGACCCAGTGGAGAGGATGGCGTGGACAGATGGGAAATCCCAGGGCACCGGGCAGGCAGTGGAACAATCGGGCCAGTGACTGGTGGGGGCATGGAACGTGAAGGTCAAGTGGCAACTCCCTTTGGGAGGGAAGCCAAGGGCATTTCAGGGACAGAAATACCCAGTGCTGGGTTTGAAGAAGTCGAGGGATTTACTGTTCCACAGAGGAGGAGGCGATTTCCTGAAATCACCAACAAATTTCATTGCTCCAAACAAGCTTTGGTGGAAAGAATTTCTGTTTGCTTTTGCTTTGTTGTGTTTTATTTACTGGAAATCAAGGGGGCTGGGCTATACATTTGCAGAGACACCTTGCATGGAAAGTGTGTTCACGGCAGATGGGACCCTGATGCAATTTGCAGATGTTTTAGGAGCAACTGGACTTTGATGGGGACTCTAATTGAGTTATAGGTCAGCGGTTCCTTGGGGAAGCAATGAGGGGAGTATTTAAACATCCAATGTCCAGGTCCCCTCCCAGAACATAGTCAGCTTTTCAGGGTTAGACCACGGGATTGCCACGTGCAGCCAGGCTCCCCGGTGACTGCTGTCAACAGCCAGGCTTGACCCTGACCTGGTCTCGAGGGAGCCAGAGCCTCAGCTGATGTCACAGTGACCTGAGCACATCTGACTCCACCCATTAAGCCTCAGGTGACAGGATTTGGAAGCGACCCACTTGGCATCCCAGTGCCAAGGGTGAGAGCAGATATGGGTAATTAAAGAAATGCCTGTTCCCTATTTTAGTCACCGTTTTGTTCATGGCTTCTCAGTTTTGTGTGTTTGAGTAATGAACTCAGACAGCACAGCAGAGCATAGGCAGGGGAAGGAGTGACTGAGCTACTGTCTTCCCAGGCCTCCGCGCTCCAGCTTCGCCCTGTAGTTATGGGACAGGGCTGGCGATCTGCTCTCTGCATCTGTGAGTGAGGCTTGTGGCCTAGTCCAAGGTCACTCCTGCCAGCAGTCATAAGCCAGCTCCCTTCTGCCTCTGGCAGCAACACGGTGGCAGCATCCCAGGCCTCTAAGTCCGTAAATAATAAACCACCACGGCAGATTTAAAAAAAGAAAAAACGGCGAAACCAATATGAATCTATCAGCAAAGACTAGTTAGAGGTAAAATAACTCGGAAATATTCCTGACCCAAACTATAAAATATCCAGGAATAAATTTCACAGAAAATATGAAAGATACATAAAATTTACTCTACTGAAGGCCACCAGAAAAGCGGGAATGTATTGCAAGATACATGGTATTCTAAAATGAGAAGCTCAATGCTAAACGTTGTCAGTTTTTCCCCTAAATTAAAATATAAGTGTAACACAGTCCTGATTCAAAATATAATATTTCTACTTATGGAACTGGAAAAAATATTTCATTTGAAGGAACAAATACATTTAGAAAACAAAATTTGAGGGGAATAAAGAATAAAGAGAATGGTTCTTACCTAAAAGATATAAAAATACTGTATTTAAAATGGAGTAATTTAAAAAATGGAAAAGAACAAGCCAAATTTAGGACTGAGATCCTGAAACTGACCTGTGGCTATGGAAATGTGCTGTGGGCTGTCAGCTGGAGTGGCGCTGGGAGGTCTCCTGCGGAGGTTAGCGCCACTCCGTCTTGGACGCCAATGCTGAGCCTCAGTTCCGTCGGGGCTTCTAAGATTTCTAATTCATCTGCTGTGTACTGTAAATCTAGTCTTTAGGCAAATTCCTTCTGAAGCTCCTATACCCTTTCCCCTATGGCACAGAAGCCCTGGGCCTGGGGGTAACAAGGTGGGGACCCAGTGTCTTGTGGTCACGCAGGACACAGCTGCTGTTCTGAAGTCCCTATTACATGTTTCTTTCTAAGAAACTAGACTTGTCAGCTTCTTTCTTCCGCCTCTCCGCTCCCTGGGCCTTTGAGGGTAGGTGTGCACAGGCCTGCCATCAAGGACCGCCCCGCCAGCCTGACAGTCCTGGGGAGAGGGATCCTTCCACCGAATCTGGCTTCCTCCAGGGCAAGAACGTGAGGGAGCTCAAAAGCTACTGGCCTGTTCCTGACCCTGCACCGACGGTCATCAGCATCACAATGTAAGGCGTGTCAAAGCACCATGTTATAAAGCCAGTTAGAACCAGATCAATGAAAAAGCATTTCCAACTTATTGTGTTTATTCAGAGCGAGGCCCTGTACTGAATCTATTTATGTGGATAAGTGTAGATGAAGTATATACTTAAATCAACATTTAAAATAAATAAATGTAAAAGGAACCCTTGCAGATGAAAGGTGCAGGGGCGAGGCCTTTTCTCCAGGACATGCTGGTCACAGTGACCTCTGGGTCAGAGGGGCTTCCGGCTCACTGGCTTCATGGGAGCCCAAGTGAGGCATTTACAGGCCTGCTGGCTTCGGAGATAAGGCAGGGGTGGCACCAACCTGCTTCCCTGTGGGCTGTGGGCCACTGGCCACTGGGTGGAGGGCAGGGAAGGGAGCAGACACAAAGGGAAGCTAGAAGCCCTGTGCACAGCCCCTGCCCCACCTCAACTTCCCCTAGAAGAGCCGTGTCCGCAAAAGGGCTGGGCTACACAAAATCAGCTGTTCATTTCCACCATGTGCCTAGATGGTCATTGCACGTGTCAAGAGATCCTTCACCCAGGTAGAAAACCAGGAGCACCTCCCTGCAGGGCTCTTTACTGCCAACCCCCAAGAGAAAACTGAGTCAGTAAGCCCACCCACACCCAACAGGCTGAGGCCCAGACTTAAGTCTCCTCCGCTCATGGCCTCCCAGGCAGTGCTTCACTTTCCTCACCCCAAAACTATTTAAACAAGTTGGGGTGGAGAGGAAATGGAAGCAGATGCTCCCCACTCTCCCTGCCGTGTCCCCTGCTCTGGCTTTTCGGGGACAGCATGTGGAGTGCTGGCCTTGGGTCTACTGGGGTGGATTCTTCTTCACCATTTCACCTTCAGTGTTCATGGCAGTGGCCAAAAGAGAGGGGGTCAGTGCAGCTCTGGGCTTGGAAGGAAGCTAGGAGCCCGGCCCCAGCAGCACGGGCTGTGAGGGCTACACCCCTGTCCTGAAATGACAAAGGGAAGGACTGTGCAGGGTGGGCTGTGTCTTAAGAATGTAGCCTCCCGCTTGTGGCACAAAGAGTCCACTGCACAGTGACATCTGTGCTTCAACTTCACCCCTACCATGAAGCTTGACAGAACGACTTGTTTTACAACCAAGTCTAGAGAAAGGGCTGGTGGCTATGAGCCTAGAAAAATCTGAGGACACAGCCTCCCACGATGGACGACAGCAGGTGCCGCTCTCTGTGTGATCTTGCCCGTGTCTGGTCTGGCTGGCAATCAGTTACACACACACTTTTGGCCTTTATTTCCATGTAGGCGCCTAAAGTCTCCTGTGGAAAGCAGCATGCATTGATCACTATCTATTTAGTGTCTGGGGGACTGGAAGAGAGAAGCTGAGTCCCTGGAGTCTGCTCAACTCTGCAGGCACAGATGGAATCTACAGTCTGGCCAGCTCCACCGAGGCCTGGCCCCTGCCTGTGGACACAGCCAGCCCTCCTCCTGGGCTGCCCAGGAGCTCAGACCAAAGCAGCAGCCCACCTTCCGGGGCCAGCAGCCTGGGCTCCCGTCTCTCCCTGACTCCCTCACCAGGGGCTGCTGTGGTTGAAGGCCTGGGTTCTCTGCCCCTGGCTGCTCTCTCCCTGTTCTGAGGCTCAGGTCTCCTAAAGCGACAGCAGGTCCTCCGATGGCCTTCCTGTGTCCGTGTCAGCTCCCAGATGCTTCTCTCATCAGCACACCAGCAGAACAAGGAGGCTTCATGAAGGAACTGTGGAAACCCCGCCTGTGTGCACATCCCCAGACAGCCAAGAACTCAGAGGGAGGCGATGCTACTGTTTTATTGCAGGAGGTGGGGGGTGTGCACTGCACACAGGGGCTGTGAGAAGCAAGAAGGAAGGAGGGAGGGCAGCGCCTCCTGCTGAGGAACAAAGGCCTCCTGCCGCCTTCTCTGTCTCTTAGTGCAGGGGCATGGGGAGAGCTTCCCCAGGGCGGGGGTCACCAGTCCAGGGGTGGGAGCACTACAGGGGTAGAGGTGTGGGTAACAGGTGGCAGGCACAGGCCAGCCTGGTATAGACCCCTAGGCGTTCTGACAGTTGGATTTCGACAAAGTCATTATGCCCTGCCAAGGCACAGTGTAGATCTGGAAAGAGCAGAATGCTTTCTGTGAAAGAAAACAGAAGGGGCAATCAGTGTGGGTCACAGTTCAAGGCGGAAGATGCCCAGTCATGGGACATCAGAGTGGGAGTGAGGAAAGATGGAGGTGAAACGCTGGGCCCTTACCCACCCCTCCACCAACCCCTGCTGATCCCAGAGCACAGAGGCACTGGGCAGTGACTGCTCCATCCCTCTCCCCGGGCTCAAACTCCACCGGGTGCCACTGGGCCTCCACTTGGGCCTGCAGGATTCTTGCCCCAGCACAGCCCTGTGAGGAGCAGACTGTGCAACGCCTCAGGAACCCCAAAGGTGCAGGCACAGGGAGGCAGCTCACTGCCCCCAGCCCCTTCCACCTCCAGCACCCAGGCCAGCACTAAGAGGGGCCAGAGGGGGGAACCCAGGGAACTGAAAACTGCAACTCTAAGTGCCCGAGGTGACAAGGAGATGACAAGGACAGTGTGGTTCTCCCCTGAGCAGAGACCTCAAAAGAAATCCCAGGTCCTTGGAGAGGCTGGTGTTGGGTGAGTGGGGCAGGGCTGAAGGTTTGGCTGCTAACAGGCCTCTAGTTCCCTCTAATCTGCTCAGTGTGGCTGTGGGTGCAGGCAAGTACCTGAGGCTGCTCCCTGCCGAGCACCCAGCCCTGCAGCTGCTTCCTACAGTCCAGCAGGCAACACCCCAAAGCATACAGGGTGGAGCTCCCAGTACCCCCATTCCCAAGCTAAAGCCCTCTTAGCAAATCAAATTCATCACCCCTTGCCAAACCACTCCATCTGCACACACACAGGCATCTAAACTCCCACCAACCCTCACCCACACTGATCTATGTGTGAACTCACATATTTCCTCACACATCTATCCACCCACATGCACACATGAAGTTGCAGGTACTTTCTCATACACCATGTATGTGACACACCCCCACATATATGTGCACACACATATGCACTCATACCCACACATAGCCATGCATAAACCTTCACACTTCCCCAACACATCCAAACACCCACTGGCATGCACTCATGTGTACCTCCCCACACAAACCTACACATGGAAACACGCATGCACCTCCACATGTATACACATTCAGGCACATGCACGCATATCCTCCAGAACATGCGCAACACACACACACACACACACACACACACACACACACCCCTCTGCAGTGTATGACTGGCCCTGGACCCACATGAGGCACATACCCTCTTCAGATGTGGCTCGTCGTGAAAGGGACAGTTGTCCAAGTTGGGTTGGTTCTTGGTACATGTGGTCCGGCCCATCTCCACGTCCAAGAAGTAGTTAACCCCGGCTACAATCTACACATGTGAAAGAGCAGGATGCAGGGACAGCACACTGTCAGTTTCTTATACGCACAGGCATTTCACTGTGATTGGGTCACTGGGCTTGCCTGGGGCTTCAAGCCTACCTTCATGAGCTGCTCACACTCACTTGCAAGGCACACAAGCCACCTCCTCCTTTCAGCTGGCAGGGATGCCATGCTCCAGGCCTCCCTGGTAACTTGTTTTCTCTGTGCCAATGCCAAGGATTAACTGAATTCTGCTATCTATGACCCAGGGGGCAGGGCCACTGGGTCTATTCTAGGAAGGCTCTTGTGTGATGATGAAATTTCAGCAAGCTTCCAGTTCCTGGCATTCAGCCCACAGAGCATCTCATTCCTGCCACTTAACTCAGAGGTACTTTCCCTCATTTATCAGTAGGGAACAAGATGCTTACACACATTGATGTTTTAGGCCAATAAACATTGCTTCCAGCACGCCTGCATTCCAGGTGTGATTCTGGAGGCAGTATTTCTAAAGTGAGTCACACACCTGCATGTCTCACAGGTGCAACTTCAGAAGAAAACAGATCCTTTCCCTGCATGGTGTCACCCCCAGGTATGACTTGTCAGCACTGTGGAGAAGCATGGGATGAGGGACCCTGGGACCGGGATGCTAGACCTTGCTCTGTGGAACGACACACAAGTCCTGTGGAACCACGTGCAAGTCCTGAGATCCCTCCCGTGTCAGTCTGCTCCTCTGTAACACAGGCTCCAGGGCCCAACCATCCACAATGCCCAGAACTTCACTCCAAGTGAGAGAGGTACGGGCCAGTGAGGACCCTACACCAGGGAGTGGCCCTCCTGTGCAGGGAGGGGCCCCCAGTTGACGGCGGCTGGTCTGACTCCTCTGAATTTCCAAAAGAAGGTGGAGGAGCTCTAAAGACTGGTGGGCCATAGAGCCCTGTGGTCGTTGTGTCACTGTTTGCTGCTCTGCCACTAGCCCTAAGGGGCTGTGTCCAAGGGTACGACTTCGGGAGGGAAGCAGGGCTATGCAGGACAAGGAGCCAGGCTCCCATGTGGCCCCTGTGGAGAAGACTCGGGGAGGAGCACGAGCCTCATGGCCTGGATCTCATCCTGAGCAGCGCCAAGCGTCAGCACAGTCCCTATCCACACCTGCTGGACCCTGGGGAATGACACGGTCAAGGCACAGACACAACACAAAGGCTCCCGCAGGTTAAAGGAGGCCGAAGAGATAGGACAGGGCTGGGCTCATGCGCTCAGGGCGGAGGGGTGTCCTTGGGCATGAAGGCCGTCAGCGGACAGTCAGGGAAAGCTGAATGAGACTGAGAATTAGATTATAAATGTGTCAGTGCTGATTTTCAAAATGGAATCGTGGTTATGTGAGATATCGCCCTTGAAATTTTAGGGAAGACACACTGAAGCGCTTACTCTCAAAAGATTCAGGCAAAAAATGCATATACAATACATATACACACCCATATGCACATGCAGAGAGAGCTGGGGGGACAAACAGAGCAAAACGCTAACGTTCCTGTTAACATCTGAGCGATGTGGGTGAGGGATCTACCGGGATGCCCTGTACTATTTTTGCAGCTGCTCTGTAAGCCTGAAATTGAGAATAAAAAGTTAAAAGAAACGAAAGTGCTTAAAAATTATTTGGTGAAAGAACCAGGAGGCAGCCAGACGAGGGGCTGTTTTCCCCTCTCCTGCGTATTCAGCAGCGCGCCCCCAGCACCGCGTCCCAGGAGGCCGGGACGGAGCCGGGCCGTCCTGTGCTGATCCCGGGAAGATCTCAGGCGCTGGGCGCGGACCTGGCGTGTCCGTGCCGTTCCAGGCCAGGCCAGGGTCGGGGCATCCCCGGACACGTCCGCCAAGGGCTCCGGGGTGACAGCGAAGGCCGGGAACTGGGTCCGGGTGAGAAGCCCAGGCGCCAGGGCGGGGGAGCGGCGCGGGGACCCGGAGCGGGGCGGGGCGGGCAGGAGCTCGGGACCCTGGGGGGCGGCACGCACCTGCTTCCGGGCGCGCACCACCTGCAGCGCGCGGCTGTGGTACATGTCGTTGCTGGCCTTGTTGTACTCGCTGACGGCGAAGTCCAGCGCGCGCCGCACGCCCTCCTCCTCCACGCTGGCGTCCATGGGGCCGCCCAACAGGCGCGACTGCCTCCCGGGGCTCGCGCCGGCCGCCGAGCTCACGGCCAGGGCCACGGCCAGGATGGCCAGCAGGAGCAGCGGGGCGCGCAGGGGCCCGGCCATGGTCGGCTCGGACGCGGGACGCGGGGCGCAGGAAAGAGGGTGCAGCTGCAAGGAGAGAATCCGCAGCGATCCCGAGACCTTGAGCCTCCCGGGGTAGCCGGCTGCGCTTTTATCCCTTCCGGCCTTCCCCGCCCCTCCTGCCCGCCTGGCTTTTCCTTTTCCGGAACGCCTAGTTCCTCCCC